>OZ023268.1:74420156-74659086 GCA_964006375.1 Tillus elongatus | reverse complement strand
TATATATATATATATATATATATATATATTTTAGTGTACTGTGGAATATCGTTTCTTTTTGTTGCATTAACCGAATAAAACATCCCTTAGTGATCGGGGACCGAATCAGCCGGAAAAGAGAGCAATACCGAGATTACGGTTTAACGGGAAACATTGTGTCTGGACAAAGTAGAAGAAAATACGATACTTTCTGTCTTATTAGTGAATTTTCTTTAAAAAAATTCACTAATGAGGAGATCTCAATTTTTAAATTTTAAAAAAATTTCTTCAAATGAGCGCTAATTAGGCCTCCTAGAACACATACCCCCGGTCTGTTTCAATTTTTATATGTTTATATATATATATATATATATATATATATATATATATATATATATATATATATATATATATATATATATATATATATATATATATATATATATATATATATATATATATATACATATATATATATAAATATATATATATATATATATATATATATATATATATATATATATATATATATATATATATGTATATGTATCACACCAATAACCAATAAAAAAATAATGAGCCGTTTTGATTAAATTTGGTGAATACCTTCCGTTTGCAAGTGGCTTGGATAAGTTCGTTTCCTAGGAAAATCAACGTAGGTTTTCCTGGAAAATTTTGTGTTTTCTTTCGAAAATAAATCATATCTCCAGAACTTACAAAGTAGGGGCAACCAAATTTGGGACGCGGGTTTATGTCATTATATGTAAATTATTACCTACCAAAATTTAGCACTGTAGGTTAAAAGGCAAAAAAAGTTATAGACATCTAAAAAAAAATTGGGGTTTTCCTCAAAACATCAGTCACGACTTAAAACGTCAAAATTGGCAACATTTAGGCAAAGAACCTGAAAGTAGTACGAGCTCTGGAAAGAAAATGTCTCAAGAAGAATGTTTTACAAAACCTGGAGTCTTAGCTTCAACCATCATTGTTCTTCACTTTTACTAAAATGTTTCCAGAAAATTCATTTCAAATAGACCTATTCTTTGATGCTTTAGCAGTAATCTTAGCTATAGAGTTTATCGTTTAATGGTATATAATTTTTGTAAAATTTTCGTAACAAATCAATAAAGCTCAATATATCCGTTATTATACAAAATACGAAAAAAAAATACATTAATTATTGGGTGTCTTGAGCTACATCTTAAAAAAATATTTTTACACTCACAGGTGGCCCATAAGTCGTTGGTGATAAAATTTTTTTAATCGAACACTCCTTATATTATTGAATTTTTGCATTGTCCATCGAAATATAATGCATGTCTGTAAGAAAAAAATTCGGGACGCAGCAAGTGCGTTATGGTAGCGAATTTTCATTAAATGCTTCAAATTTGAATACTCAATTTGCTATTAACCTATGATGTTGACCAAGAAACCAGTTTTTTCGAGAATAGTTTAAGTTCACTTTCAGAATTTTTTGTACATTTTCAAACAATAAAATTATTTTGATAAAACAAGGCAGATTGTTTTTAGTATATAGGTTATATTTGTAACCAAATTTGATGCCTGCTTTCTTAAAAAAACACATATTTGCTATTAAAAACATTTTTATGAAAATTGACTACCATAACACACTTGCTGCGTCCAGACTTTTTTGAATATACCCATTCCGTACCAGCCTGCCCTGGCAAGAATTATTTTGTAGTTTTCAAATATATTATATTTGTTGTTATTATTATTTGTATGTAATCTCTGTGCATACGCGTCGTTGAAACACACAATTATTATTTTAAGTTCAAGCACATCTTCTCATCTAAGAAGTCCCCTAATAAACCTCGTAAAAATCCGACCCCTAAAGACTAATTATCTCCTCTAAAGTGTTCTGGGAAACAAACTTTCATAGGGTGGTCCATTACCTTTACCTTTCATTATTTTAGGGCATCCACTTTTCCCCAAAGTGCAAAAATTTCAAGAGTGGACGCTCGAGTTGGCAATATTTTCTGCCCGAACCAAACAACCACAGACTCCACCCTTCGGAAGTAAACCGTCATAAATTGGTTGGAAGGAGATCAATTGCCGCCATCTATTGATTTAATAATAAGCAACGAGATACCTGCCAAAACGTATTACATTATCTTGAACATTTCCTTTGCATTATTGAGAAATAGTCAAAATGCAATTTGTGCCCATAGTATCGCAGAACTTGTGGCAAATGGAACTGCTGAGAAACGTTAATTAATAATTCGGAAAAAAATTTTTAGACAGTAGATATAAAATAATTTGGCAGATAAAAATAGCGATGATGCTGACATCAACCGCGATGCTCACTTAGAAGCTGATTATAGTTATTTCCAGACATCCAATTCTGATTGTAGCTAAACAGATTCATTTTGCGACATTCCAATACTTATTTGTAATTTGCTACATTGTTTAAAGTGAAATTTACTCTTTATAAAAGGAAGTCAGTATGCTAGTTAATACCAGTTTTGTAAGAAAAAACAAATTATAATATTGAAGAAAATATGCTGTTACGAAGGCGATTCATATCAGATGTATTTGGGAAACGACACATCTATAACAGTCTTAAAGGCTATAATCTGAGTTAAAAATAAAGTATTCTGTTTAATTTTTTTTAATTTGCATACACCCTACTTTAGGAAAAGTAATCCTTAAATATGCACACTCGGCTGACCGAAGAAAAGTTGTCATCGCGCCAGCGTCTGCGCCAATAAATGTGAAACCTAAGCAATGCCATCCGACGGGTATTCCCCAAGGAAACAACCAGTGATTATGATTTTTGTTTATTATAAGCAACACCTGTAGCATATGAGTTCCAAGTATAATGAAATCATTTAGCAAATAAAAAATATTCACTAATTAACATCATCAGCGAAGTCCAATTCCCCTACGGCCGAACCAGCGAGACATGATATTTTATTCGCATATATAGTAAACAATTTGCACAAACATTTTTAGTCAGTGAAATAAACATTTATTCTTTCTTCACCACTGTGGAACCACCTTCCATTTGCATTATCCTTATTGCATTTTTGCATATTTTTTTTCGAAATATGATGCAAGTTTGTAAAAAAAATCGAGACGCAGTAAGTGCGTTTTGATAGCGAATTTTCATTCAACGCTTCAAAATTCAATAACGCAATTTGCTATTAATCTAAGATTCGTCAGGTACGAAACGAGTTTTCTCGGAAATGTTTTAAGTTTGTTTTCGGAAAATATGTGTACATTTTCAAGCAACTTATTTTGATAAAATATGGTACATTGTTCCTACTATATAGGTTATATTGGTGACCAAATTGATGCCTGCTTGCATTAAAGTCATATTTGCTATTAGAAACATTTTTACGAAAATTCGCTTCCATAACGCACCTGTATTATGTTTTATAACAAGCATATAAAGGCAATTCAGTGATAGATAAAATGTGTTTTGTTGGAGCTAAACATACAGAAGTCTGCATGCAGTGAGTGCGTTATGGTAGTAAATTTTCATAAAAATGTTTTTAATAGTAACTATGTCATTTTTTAAGAAAACAGGCATCAAATTTGTTATTACCAGTATAGTAGAAACAATGTACCATATTTCATCAAATAACTTTATTGTTTGAAAAAGTACAAGACTGTTCCGGAAATAAACTTTAATTGTTCCCGAAAAAACTTGTCCCATTTTCCTAGCCAACAAAACTCTTTAAGATATTTACCCACCTGCCAATGTTAATTATTCACAAAAAGCATTTCGATGAAACTTCAAAAAAAAAATTGCATGAAAATTTGCAAACAATTTTTTTCGCGAAAATCCGAAAACATTTTTTTGCAATAACTGATTAAATATTTATTATTAAGTATTAAATTTAACAAAAATCTTACAAAAAAATTATTTCTACGGCAACACAAACAAATTTCTTTGAAAACTGACTAAATATTTTCTACACAACACACCTGACCTAACTCTGAAGTGTACAATGAACACAGTTCAAATAACAAAATTAAGAAACTGGACTTATTCCTAAAGAATAGGCCAGATATAATAAAATTTACGTGTTTAACAGAACATTGGTTACTGAATGCAGCGGGAACAGCTATCAATAAATAATTTAAAAGTAAATAAGCACTTTTTTTGAAGTGTCTCTAAACACGCAGGAGCGCTTTTATGTCCACGGAATGCATCGTCGCCGGTGGCTTTTGCCAATACCGTAAATCGCTCATAGAGAAGGAATTGAAGTAGCAAATACATAAATAAAAAAGTCCAATGCATTTATTTTGGTGTCCGTCGTTCTTCATTAGGTAGCTTAGACATTTTTGTTTAAACGTTAGTACAAACCTTAATTGTTCTTATTTCATGAAAGTCAGTATATTTATAATAGGAAACTAAAATGTTAATTTTGTGAATGCCAGTAATAATGTATGCAAAAGAAGGTTAATCCAAATGCTTCAGCCATTTGATATGCATTACTTATTTGAAGAACCATCACATGTCTACGGCGTCTTGCAATGGTAATATCTTTTCACATATTAATAAAGATTACGTACAGAGGGAACATGTTAGCCCATTGAGTAGACCAACGGCAAAAATATTTAAGTCAAGAATAATAATAGATTTATTTTGTATACCAATGTACTTCACAGACTGGAATACGTACCTGAACTGTACGGATCCACAAGGACCCTTTTCTCATATTCATAACTATTTGAGGGCATCTTTTGGGGATAACTTTCCTGATAGAAGAGGCCGTAAAACACAAAAGAGGTTGGTATACCCCCAAACTACAAAGGATTCGAAATGTGCTAGACGCTTTGTATATGGTATGGTTGACAAAACGTGATAGTAAATTATATAAATATGTATACGAAATATTTCATAAGAAATCACTAAGAGTCAAAAGCGGAAGAATTTATAAATGAAGTCAATAATGCTCAGAAAGCAACGTGGATTGTCATTAGGTCAGAAACTTCAATAAGATGTTTTCAGCTACCAGATAAATTATCAGAAGACTGCAGTAACTACTTTTCCGGCGTGGGTAAGAAGACCCAAAATGTAATTGAAAAAAATTAAGGCGAATTGGTTGGCAGCTATATGTAACTGTCTCAAGCGTGTACTTTTTTTATCTGGTAGAAGTTACATAAGTTTCTAGATGCAATAAAAGTAAGTACATTTAAGCCAATACTAAACTGTTATGGAATGTCAACAAGGTTCCTAAATAAGATATAGCAGAGTACTTTGTTCCCTTGATAAAGTAATATACATATGTTTGCACAGAACTGTGTTACAAAGGGATGAAACCAGCTAATATATTTTTGACTTACAAATCTGAAAGCTTTAGTAATCTTGAAAACTTTAGACCGCCTTTTCTGATAACGACTTTGCCTAAAAATTGTAAATATATAATGAAAACTATAAGGAAAAAACATATGCTATGGATTTAGCAGTTAAAAATTCACCATAACTCCTTGCTAGGAGTTGAACTTAAAATCACAGAAGCATAGTCTAATACACTTACTGTGACGTGCAAAAGGTATCTGATTGAGTGTATTACGGAACGATAAAAAACTTGGATGATGTGGGCTAAGAGGACTATCATAGGACTTATTTAACCAGCGTGGAGTTTACTCATGGGCTACACTTAGATTTGTTTCTATGGGGTCATTCGAAGAATGTGGTATTCAAAAATAAACCAGATAGTATCGACGAATTGAAAGTAAGAATTATAACTGACTGTACCAACATTTCTCCAGAGATTATAGAGTCCAGCAAGAATTTGTTTACTGTTTGGGATATTGTCAGGCACAAGAAGGCGGGAATTTCGAACAGTTGATTAGATAAGGCTGAACTATCTTATTCTTTATAGGCTTTATTTGTGTTAGGTGTTTCTGATACTAAAAATGTTATTACTTACTTTATTTTATTCCTACAAAAAAATGGTGTTCCTGCATAAAGAATTGGATTACCTTTAAAAAAAGTGTATCAAATTACCCACCATCCAATTTCAAAATTTCGAAAGGGTAGCTCTCCCTGAAGAAGTATAGGGGTGAAATTTTTATGTCAAAAAGTTAGTTTCAAAGAATAAAACTCAACCTGTTTTTTAATTTTCCTTAATCATGGCCACTTTCAATTTTATTGAATTTATGCCTTACTTACAGGCACTGTATATTATGATTTTCTTTTGCTTTACATTTTATTAGTAATTCAGAATTTCATTTGTAAAATTAAAACTGTTTGTCTAGTTTGCCTATAAATATGTTTATTATTATTATTATCATAATTATTATTATGAGTCGCAACCTCAAATCGTCGCATACATTATTCAGTTTTGATATTCTTTGAACAATGAAAAAAATTTCCTCGTCTTGAAAACCTTATATAACTAAAAGTAGAACACAGGCCTGAATAAAATTATTATTGGTAACAAACATTTTAAAATAAGGCAAATTTGTAGACTTCTGCACTTTAAAATTTATACTGAGAAAACAACATTAATCTGACGCAATTATTCAATACCTTTAATAGTTGTTCTAGCTCTGGTCGTTAGATAAATATACATGTAACAGTGAAACAAACCTTTTTTGATTGCATTGCCCGTTGTATGCAAGTTATCGTACATAACAAATCAAAACATATTTGTGCAGTGTCAAATAATATCTGAAAATCAACATTTACGGGATATATAACCGCATTCGTGATTCGCATTTTATTTTTGACTATTCCTACATTTTTAGACCACCTAAAACCATTTCAGCTGTTTTAGTGAGAAGGTATCGTAACCGCAATCAATTTGAGAGCAAGTTTTATGTTTGATGGGCCACTTACCATGTCTGTAGGTATGTATATGTGTACGCACACATCACGCACACACACAGGCACGCATGTACGACGTACGTCCGTGTGTGTGTGAGTGGCTTAGCGACGTTTGCACGCTTGTTGGGAGCAGGTCTCAGGATGGAATTGCAAGTGCTGTTGTACGTGTTTGTTGACAAATATGGTATTTGAATTTGTTATCATTTGTAATTGAGATTCTAAGTGAAATTGGTTTGCGAAACCGGATCTCTCTGGTAAGATGGAGATTTCAGCAAATATCAGGAAAAGTTTAGCTTATATCAAGAGTTATGAATTTATAATATGTAATCAAGGTCAGATCCTAAACATTTTTCAACCAGAGACTGCCATAATAATTATTTGGCATTTATATTATAAAAGACCGTTTTATAGGCCTGAACCAGATATTTCCTACGCTTAGGTGTAACAATCCTAAGAGCTTAGAAACCATTCGTCCTAGTGAGATCTGAAGAGTAGGCAGATTGGGAATAACATGGCATCCTTTTCCATACCCTTGAGAATTGCTCCAAAAAGAGAGTCGAAACGTCGAGCTATAAATAATAATGAACGCGGTTCAATCCCAGAAACTAGTATTGTTCATATTATATATATATATATATATATATATATATATATATATATATATATATATATATATATATATATATATATATATATATATATATACATTATGTATTATTAAAGATTATGTAGCATTCGCAATACAGCCGTGTAATATTAAATTAGGAATTTGATTATGTAATAAAAGACACTTAGAGTAACTGTTTGCGCCGTTTTGTTGGTCAAGCTATCCTCCTATATAAAGTTTTTTGTACTTTTGACATTTCAGCTTAAGTTAGTCAATTATATACCAGCCACTCTGTGTAATATTAACTGCAACTTGAAGGACTAAAAGTTTGCTATATGTAGGACCTGACTAAAAGTATCATCAAATCGTATGTACTGGGTATCAAAGCTGGATTAAGATAACGAAGGTATGAAAATAATATAAACTTTAAAGTGTAGACCTAGGAAATAGTAATGAAGACAAGGTACATTAACAGGAAGGTGAATCAAAGTGTTCTGGGAGGTGAAAAGAAGAGTATGTGTGTGTGTGTGTGTTTTTGTTTTTAAACGTCCGCCTCTTACCGCGACTATGGCCAATCAGCGACGCCTAGCGAGCCGTTTGACTTTACCCACCAGTAAATTTTGTCGAGCGCCTGTCTTTTTTTTGACGTCAGGGCTTTTGTACGTACCTATAATCGCATGGTGCACGGAACCAATAGCTGAACGCTTCCTCTATGTGCAGGTATTAAAATTATTAAGACGGCGCCACGGCTCAGTAGTTGTTATTTGTTAGTATGAGGCCAGAGAAATAGTCTCTACGCTTATATTTGTATGGAACGGTTTTATCAAGTACAACAGTATCAACAACATTTATTAATTTTTATAAGTAAAAAAAGTGTTCACTGGTCTTTTATACCATGCGATCCAAAACCCCTGGCACAACAATCCGACGTTCTACAAGCTGCGCTAATTGAAACTACATGGGAAGAGGTAAAGTTCAGAATTAAAAGATGAGAACCGAGAATCTGCTTGGATATGTCCCAAAACACATTGAGTTTTTGACCAAAATAACCGAATGACTTACATTTAAAGAAAAAAATCGGGTAAATAGGGTGTCCAACGGTATTCTTGTAAAACCACGCAAGATACGACATGTGAATATCAGGTGACTTCGTTCACGTTTCTCAGCAAATGATTTTATACCCCAGATTTGTAACCTAATCTCGTAGGCTTGAGAATGTCATAAGGTAGTCAGCTTGCTGGTCGCTGCACCCTTTATAATCGGTCACGGTCCCTTGATAAGCCTGGGTACCAGACAGGCCCGTGGTACTCCATTAGAGATCTAATGTATACAAGTTAGGCACATTGAGGATTAATATAATGAAAAGACTTACGGATCATGTACAGGGTACAATTTGCTCTGGAACAGATACTGGCCACATGCGCAAACCAGGTCAAATCCTCAGTCACAGTGACTCCCAGATAAGTCTACTGTTTCACCGTTGTAAGCAGGGTTCTATTAATGTAGTGTGGAATTCTGGGGTTGTTTCTGTCAATGTGCATCACCGAACACTTGAAGATGTTGAGTGGTAGCAACCACGACTGGCTCGTTGTACAATTTGATGTCGTAAGCGAAGGAAACGCATTCAGATTTGATAATCAATGGTAGATTGCTGATGTATAATAGGAACAGCAAGCGGCCGAGGACTGAACCTTTATAACCTATTGTAACCATATCCGCCAAACACCACTCGTACAAATAAGAAGCTCATATTTTCCTTAAACAGGCTCAGGTTGCCGTGATAAAGGGAAATGTAAACAGTATTGGTAGCAAACAGTGGCACTTACGTTACTTATTTATTTATTCATCCATTCATTAATGTATTTAAATCACCAAGACGAGACCAATGGCCGAATAACACGGATCTTACAACTACGATAATGTACACTTGTATACACAAATGGCGAATGGCAATTTGCCGCAGCCAAACCCCTAGAATTAAAAAAAATACACAAATGCACATATGCATGCTTGCATATTCAGCCTAAAGTTCACGTGTAAGTAGCTCCTTAAACTGTAAAAGAGATAAAGGTCTACGCCAGTAATCTACAAAAATGTCAGTTGGAACCCTACTGTCATGAGAACGCATGAGAAGATAGAAGATTTACAAAGGGTATTAGTTTAGGAAATGGAAACCAGAGTGGTATCGATATTACGCATGTACGAATAAAATAAGGGTGCACAAAAAGGCAGTACTGGAGAATCTACATATTCCTTACTGAGTTTGTATAAAAAGGATAGGGGATGTATAATTCTCCTATCATCCAAAGTCAGGAAGTCTAAACCTTTCAAGAGTTCACTTTATGCGGTACCCCTTAATAGACACTCTTTGTACTGTAAGAGTATTGAATATTTCAGAAAACATCGATGTAGTGATTGCAGTAGTTCAAGATAATATGAATGGCATTGAAACTAGGCAAATTTTGCATATTCTAGTTTGAACAGAACTAATGAGTTATATAGGATTATTAAGGTGTCGGATGATTTAAACACAATATTTTTATGAGAAAACCTCAAGTTTTGGTATAAAATAATAGCTAGATAAAGCTTGAAACAGAGTTTTGGATCCTAAATTACACGTAAGTCCCTAGCGCCAATGACACGTGTTAGGTATACGTTATTAACAAGATACATAGACCTTAGAAAGTCGATTTCATTAGTGAATGTCATTATTTTGAATTTTTCAATATTGGGGTATACCTTATCACAATTGCACCAGGAGATGACTATTAATATTCACCTGAATACAATATCAAGTTCAGAATAGAGAGATGAAAATATCTTGAGGTCGTCAGCATAATAAAGTACGTGAATACATATAACCGAATCCAATTGATTTAGAAATGTATTGAAAAAGATAAATCCTAAAATAGAACCTTAAGGAACATTAGATGTAACAAATAAGAGTACCAAAAGAGCAACCAGTGTACCATACGAATCGAGTTCTCCCACACAAGTAAGAGTAAAAAAAGTAGACAAGATTATCTGACAATCTAAAGAGATAATGTTTCTGTAGCAATAATCCATGATGAACAGAGTCTCAGGCTTTAGATAAATCGAAACGAATCGTATTACTTCCACCTCTTGCAATTTATTACTTCCATCTGGAGCAATATATTACTTGCGCCTGAAGCAACCTGTTACTTGCACCTGCGGTAATATGCAATCAAATTAACATAGGCCCAATGTGCATTGCCAATCAGGAAGAGAAAGATTGGTTTCATTCTTACACCCTGGACACATGTTAGTTACTCACATGTTAAATAAGATAGAAAAAGTTAACAAATTGTAACTGATGATGTATAAGGATAGTAACAAATATCTTAGTATATAGTGTTGTTTAAAAGTAGCTAGATATATTATATTTTAGAAGCCACTGCCACTTTACTGTCAGTACGTACTAGAAAATTAACATTACTCGACGTTGTGACATTGTATTCGAGCAAGTTGAAATCCTGCACGTTTTCCCCTTCAGAGGGCGCGAAAATATTTCCCACTTATGTACAATGCATATTGGGCATGTAAAGGTCCCTAATTTCCTTACAAAAAAAAACGGGATCTGTGAAATTTCAGGATGAGATAACAGTGCTTTCTGCCGTCGGTGATTAACCATAGTCGCCGATACAAACTGACATGAACGAAACAAAAATAACACAATGGTTAACGATGTATTTAAAAAAATTAGTTTCTTACCTTATTCTTCACTTTTAGATGAAACAAATTCTGAAAATAAAAATTGAAGATGACTAGGTGCAAAATTTTATCTTGTTGAAAAATTCTCAAATAAACAATTAAACAAATTTTTTGAACCTACCTGTCCAATCAAAGATGCCGTCATCGACAAATCCTTCTTTTTCAAACAAGGTTTTAAAAAGGTTCTTCAAAAATTTATAATTTGGTTCTTGAGCAAATTCTAATTCCCTAGCGTACTGCATATAAGACGCAAACTCCTCGGGCAAACCTTCACAGAGTTCTTCAACAGTGGCTGTTCGTTTGGTTTCTCCGATTTTCTTATATCTTTCCTTAAGCGTGTTTGCTGTTAATCCTTGCCAAGGTAAGGATCCTTTTAGGAAGTAGATTAGCATATGTCCTATGGACTCCAGGTCATCGCGACGAGATTGTTCTTTACCAAGGTGTGTATTGATGCTCATGTACCTTGCCGTTCCAGTTAGAGACTTGTTTTGTCTGTGAAATGTATGGAAAAGTAAGCATTTTGTAAAGAAAAAAGCACAATTTCAATACATGATTTATTCCAAACCCAAACCCAAATAGATGTGTTACTATACCTAAACATCTTCATCATGGGGGTCGCAAATAGAACAAGTAGTGAGGAAGGGAGTAGCGACCCTCTGGCAGTTACTCTGTGTGATATGGAGGCTCTAGCAACTTAATCCTCGCATTATTCACTGAATTTGCATTGCTATCGTGAGGCCGGTAATCCTCTATGGGGAAATAGTCTGGTGTAGTAATGTGAATCAAACTGCTACCCGGAATCTGGCCAAACTTCAAAGGTTGGCAAGTTTGGGTACCACCGGCGCGATTATAATGACAGCTTGCACCGAACATGGGATTTTGCTAATTCTGCCGCCTCACCGCTTTCCATCTGTATCAAAAAATAATCTATAGCGCGCATCACAAAATACGAGACTCTGGAAAGTGGTGTGGTGAGTGAGAATCACAGGACATGCAAAAGTTGACAAGGCGGTGGAAAACAAAATTACAATTTCTGCCATCAAGATACGAAATACAAAGGATTATATTAGGCTGACTAGGACATATACCCCCAGAATCCGCAGCAAGCATCAATTGGGAGATAATGCGGTTGCTTTTCAGCCTGCTAACCGGGTCTTTTTTACTGATGAAAACGGAGGTATTGTCTGTATATATTCGACTTCAAAACTGTGTGAGGACGAGCACCTAGAAATGTGTATATATTTGCTTGGATATTTAAGCGGCCCTCGGGGGCCGTCTGCGCGTTCAGAATTAGATCAATGCTGGTTCAGGAGTGTGTTGACGCCCTTGAGGATCTGGTCAAGAGCAAGAAGGTACAGCTTATATGGTTCCCGGTGGCATTGCTGTGGACCGGAGCCTGCTATAGGCATAAGCAGGAAGGTGGTCGCCGATGACCTAGACAGATAGACAGAGAAAGCCATGAAGAAACACAGGAGGTCGGTCGGTGGCTGTAGACAAGCGGTGTACTTTCTGGAGAGGTCGAATAGCAACAAGATAGTCTGGTTTCTTGGAAGGAATCGTACTGCACTCCGCCATATCATCGGGGTGCTAACAGGCCACTGTAGTCTCAGAAGACACCCTAAAATTGTAGGTGTCGAGAATTATCGTATTAGTCAGAAAAGCGGTGAGAACGAGGAAACGTCTTACCACTACCTGTGTGAATGTGAGGACTCTACGCAGGAGTCAAGGAAGTCTCGTCCAATGGAAGACTGCCATTATCTATATTTGGAGGCCGAGGAGGTTTGGTGACGGAATCGAGAAGGGGTCGGGCATAGTTGCTGGATGTCGAGGTTGGCAAAAAGCGCCCGATGTGACCTATTTGCCTGACAAAACCCTTTTGATCATTGCTACTACTACTAAACACATCTAAACGTAGTTTTGTTCATTGAACTAAAATAATGTTTGCCTAATGCCTGGTAATTTTCATGTAAAACCTAAATCACACTTACCTATAAGGAATGTGCCTGCTAGTATCGGCTTCTATGTATTCTTTTGCCAATCCAAAGTCAACCATATAAATTAATTTGTCTTTTTTATACTTTTCTCTTCCTATTAAAAAGTTTTCCGGTTTTATGTCCCTAAATATTAAATGTTTGCTGTGGACATACTCAATCCTGGTTAGAATTTGATTTGCAATCATTAATGTAGTCTTGAGACCAAACTTTCGGTTACAAAGATTAAACAAATCTTCCAAAGTTGGTCCAAGCAGCTCAAGCACTAAAGCATTGTATCTCTCGCCACAGCTGTTCATCAAAAATACTTTAGGTATTCCTAAAAATATTATGGTTTATAAAGTATATCCAATATAAATCGATTATGTTATTCAATATACAACTAATACATTTATTTTAATATAAAATAATTTGCACCAGTCGTGACTAAATTCGTTAAGGCAATAGACACGAATTTAGATGTGAAGGTTCCTTGTGTTTAAATTTCAGCGCTGGCAAAATAACATACTTTTAATGGTGAGATTCATACGGAAAATATTATCATTATTTATTAAATCATCTTTTTCACCGCTAATGGTTAGGTTGTCGACACGGTCTCATTAAACGATTGGATTGTAACAAAATGTTGAAAGAAATTTAGACAGAGACCATACTAAATCTATCAAACTGGCCACGAAGTCATCTGTAACTAGCAGCTAATAACGTCAATAATTGGCACAATAGAAAGCAACTAAATGCAGTAGAAAATTCACTATTCGAGCGGTAACGATGGTGAGACTTTAGCAACTCTTTTCAAATGAGAGTAAATTAGGGCCCCTAGAATAACTGAAAAATACGATCTTACTCACAAATAATCCAGACCACCATGAGGCAGTTTGTAGTTGGAGTTCACTAGCAGAAGTTTTACCTAAAAACAATTCAAACCGTTCTAGCCGTGTATGAAATGTGAATACGACAGCACAGTATTTACGAAAGTTATCGTACCTACAGACCCACATAAAATTATTTCGAAAAATTATTTCGAAAACATGTTTCTTATTTACACAGTTCCAGCAGAATTTTGATTCCAAAAATTGTGTCACTGTTATCATACTCCAACACGGTTTGACAATTAGAAAGTTTTCCTCGAAGACATAAACTTTCCGAATTATTGTGGCAGATTTTATACACAAGAATTTGACCCCTAGATGATTTAAAAAGATCTGTGCTCGAGGTCACATCTAAAAGTGAAATTTGTTGCTTTTGATTTTTCTGATGAAAATTATAGGTTCCCATTAGAAAATACTATGTTGACCTTGATTTAACCTTGAATGTCAGAATGTCACCGCGAAAGTCGAATACAATTGAGATAACCTGCAGATAGCCAGGGAACAATTATGGAGCCTTACGCTTGACATTTTTTATCTAAAACTCGAACTTTCAGAGTGATTGGAGATTTCTATACATGAGCGTTTGATACGCAAATGACTTTGAGTGATCAATCCCCCTGAAGCGATGTTACCCAAAGACAATTTGAAGTGATACTTTGTCGGGTGTTAACTGTATACCAAATATGAAAATGATATCTCAATTCGTTCGAAAATTATTGCGCATACAAACAAGCAAACAAAAAAATTTTGTTCCAGAATCAAGTTTTCTATATGTTCTGAGACTTTTTACGCCATTTTAGCAAAAACAAAATTTCGAAATTTCTGTCACCGATATCCCACCCACACTCATTCAACCCCTAATTTAATTTTAGCGCAGAATACCAGATGTTTGATGGAATTGAAAATTTTCCAATTAACAAACCCTATATTTCTCGAGTTTTAACCAAAAATGATAATTTTCAGCAAATCATTCCCCATTAATCCCCTACCCGCTGAAACGATTTTACCCAAAAACAATCCGAACTGTTCGTTTGTCGGGTGCTAACTGTGTACCAATTTTGAAGTACCCCTATTCACTCTAAAGTTATCATGCCTACTAACAGACAGACATACAAACCGGCAGACAAAAAAATTCGTTCCGGGAGCTTGTTATCAATATAGTTTGACACTTTTTAAGGAGTTTAAGTGAAAAAAAAATAATTGGCAATTATGTCACCGATACCGTACCACACGTGTTCAAGATGCGAAAGTAACAAGAAGGAACTCTTAATCACTATCAAACAGAGAGGGCGTTATTATCAGGAACACGTATTTATAGAAGAAAAAAATCACTTGCTGCAGGTCGTCATTCAAAAACACATTAAAGAAAAAGCTCCGCTGGAAGAAAAAGATACTCATCACTGCAAAAACGTAAGATGGTAGAAGCAAATTTTAGGATAGACAGTTTCAGGTGTGTGCAAATAATACATAAAGAAACATAAAATAGTGCCTCAAATTGAATCGTAACTTCCACATAGCTGTGATAATCTATTCTTCTCAGAAAGACATTCTCATGAAATTAATGTAGGGTCCATGATTTGACAACAAAGAAAATATTCATATTTCTTTACCAAAAAACTTCTAGAACGTTATATTACTGGAGTTTTAACGAAATCATCAAATCAACAATCATCAAATCACCGCTCATTTATCCCATTCGTCTTGGTCTAACTGGATACCAAATTCTACGATGGTATCTCAATTCGTTCGAAAGTTATTGCGCCTACTAACAGACAGACGTAGAGGCCGACAGACTGGCCGACCGATCGACAAAAGATTTTTCGTTCCAGAAACAAGTTTTCTAGATGTTTTGAGATATTTTACGCCCTTTTAGAAAAAAAGGTTTTCTAACTTTCTGTCAACGATATTCTATCCCCACACATTCAACCCCTAATTAAGTTTCAGCACAGAATACCAGATGTTTGATGAAATTGAGAGTTTTCCAATAAACAAACCCTAAAGCGTTATATTACTCGAGTTTTAACGAAAAAATATCAATTTTTTACCAAACCATCTCCCATTTATCTCCCCTACCCCCTGAATGGATTTCAGCCAAAAACAATTCTTAACGTCTGTTTGTCAGGTGCTAACTGTGCACCAAATTTAAAGACGATATCTCAATTCGTTCTAAAGTTATCGCAGCTACAAACAGACATATATACAGACCGACAGACCAACAGCACACAAATTTTAGCCAATTTTATTTGAGATTGTAAATGCTATATTCTTTGGTAGCAATATCCGCCAAAACAATTTTTAAATTGGTATAGTCAGAAGTTTCTTTGTAGTTCAAATGAAAAAGCTTACCTTCTTGTACGCCCAGCTTCTTATAAAATCTATATTCTAAATGAAGCTGTGGTATTTTGGTATTTACGGGCTCCAATTTAATAGCGACGTGTTCATTATTATAAAGATTTTTTCCAAGGCGTACTTCACCAAAATTACCGCATCCAATTTTCTTTCCAACTTTAAAGTTTGGACCTACCATCAAAGTCTCAACGGACGAACCAGAACGCTTATAGCTACTGCCAGGTTTTTGTGTAGCCTCTGTCATAGGTCTAATATGAAAACTACAAGCAAATTGTATTATTTGGTAACTTAAATGTTTGTTAGTTATAAGTAAATGCGTTTCTCAATGAAATCAGGCAAAAGGTAACCATTAAATCTCAAAAGCCGGTTTATATATATATATATATATATATATATATATATATATATATATATATATATATATATATATATATATATATATATATATATATATATATATATATATATATATATATATATATATATATATATATATATATATATATATATATATATATATATATATATATATATATATATATATATATATATATATATATATATATATATATATATATATATATATATATATATATATATATATATATATATATATATATATATATATATATATATATATATATTATTTCATTAGGCATTTTGGGCTCTAGATTTTCATGTGAAAATATAACTACCCCAAACTACTAAAATAAGTAAGAACTAATGTTTTAATCTTCTAATTCAATTTGGTTTAGATTATTATACCAAAAGAGGATTATTTAACCCCTTGATACCTCTTTTGCGGCAGAGTAAATAAACTGATCTAGAATTTAATAGCAATAATCACGATACCTGAGAGTTATGGGCCCAAACGATATATAAGATTAATAATTTTGTCAGGCTGCTTTCTACTAAAGTGTATTTAATTATGTCTGCTACATGGATTAACTAACTACATGAATTAGGATTATCTGTAGAGTAGGTGTACTTTACTAAATCTGTTCCTGCTACAGGGTCTTTAAAAGTATAGAGAGTAAATACATACGTAAAGAGTTTTCTCTGTAACTAATTATTTTTAAGGACATTTTAAGGCCGGAACTGGTTTCAGGAAAGATAAGAAGTGTTACCTAGGTATAACAAAAACAGTTAGGAAGCGGCAAACTAGTTCAAGTGGCGTAACTACCGTAGGAAAAGCAACAAGCTAGTGGTCGTAAAAAATTATTCTGGATGACGATACAAAATATGCGATACGCCATAACACTCATTCTATTTTAAGAACCTCGGTGGTTCAGGGGTAAGAACGTGTGCCTCTGAACCAAAGGGTACTGGGTTCGATCCCAGGGTACTCTTTTAACTTTTTCAGTACATACTGTAAAATTAACATCAACCGAGGTTCTGGCATTGTATTTGAGCAAGTTGAATGTCTGCACGTTCCGCCCTTCGGAGGGGGCGTAAAGCCGTCGGTTCCGTGCCCATGCGATGTTGGGCACGTTAAAGATCCCTACACTCCTTACAGAAAGGCAGGGGTTCGGCAAAATTTTCAGGATAGTGAGGTGAAACTGCTCCCTGACGTCGGTGATTGGCCATAGTCGCGGAAATAGGCCGACGTTAAAGAAACAAAAGAACAACAATATTCAATTTTCTTCATAAATGAACTGCCAAACTTAAAGAAAATTGCTGCAGCCATCGTAGCTGACGATAGCATACCGGAAATATCGCATCGCGTATTATTAAGAACGTTAAGAGCCATTAACTTCCGTTTTCTAAAAAGAAATCGAAAAGGCCTTCTCATTGAAAGAGGAGAAATAGTTTTGTGGTGCAGGCAATATTTGAGTCAAATTCGAAGATTCCGAAAAGAGGGGAAAGAATATATTAAATGGATGAAACATGGTTAAACGAAGGGCACACCGTTTCTAAAGTTTGGCAAGACTTATCGGTAACCAGTAGTAGACAGGCATTTTTGGGAAGGCTATCTACTGGGCTGAGGCGCCTGTAGGTAAAGGACATCGTCTGATAATCACCCACAGCTGCCAACACCGACAGCGGCTTCTCGATAGGAGACTACTTTCGTTTGCGAGTAAGAGACGGGCGATTATTAGGAGATGAATGCCGAATCATTTGAGAGGTGGTTTGCCTCAGTTATGCCACGTGTAGAGTAAGGTTATATAATCGTGATGGACATCGCTCCATACCACAGTCGCCTACTAGAGCCGCAACCAAGTTCGGCATGAAGAAAGGGTAAAATAATAGACTAGCTAAGGAGTAAGGGGATAAATCACGATGATCTGATGCTGAGAGTAGAGTTGCTAGATATTGCACACCTGCATAAAAGCCAATATATCAAATATGTCGTTGATGAGAAGGCCAAATAATTCAATATGGAAATCCTCCGTCTGCCTCCGTATCATTGTGAATTCAACCCCATTGGATTAATATGGGTGCAGACCAAAGGAGACGTTGCCAGGAACAATATTACTTTAAAATGTCCGACGCAAAAAGTTTCCTCAACGAAGCCATTTAACACGTAACTGCTGAAACATGGAAAAAAATGCATTCATACGTTATAAAACTCGAAGGCAGAATGTGGGAGCTAGGCGTTCGTGTTGAAAAGCTCGTTGAACCTCTCATTATCCAGCTAACTAGTAGTGACTAAAAAAGTGAAAGCGACTTTGACTCAGTCTCAACAAATTTTGGCTCTGAATAATTCGACTCCTGTGATTATATTATTCTTTGGCCCAACAATGAATGAATGAGTATTCCCGCAAAATAGTTTCAAACAGCATTAGTTTTTATCCTAGAGTATTAGATGACGTTATATAGCAGGAATCTTTGCACTGCAACAGACGTTCTGAAAGAGAGTGTGTTTTCTGGTGGCCAGAGATACATAGATATTTAAATATTGAAGTTTTATCTGACATTTATAAATTATATTTATATTTTTTATATGTTTCTGTATGTTTTGAAAAATCTGATTTTTGAAATTTTCGTTTTTATTATTTTATGAATATCAAAAAACAAAAAGCAGTTTGCCATTGCCACTTTTTAAGCTCTACAGGGCAGCGTTAACACATTTTGATTTCAACATTTGGTTGAGAAACCATCATCCACTTAATTTTTTTAAATACGGTTCTATATATATATATATATATATATATATATATATATATATATATATATATATATATATATATATATATATATATATATATATATATATATATATATATAGGACAGATCAAATTCAAGCCTCGCCATTGGGATCTTCTAAACCGTAAGAGACACGAGGATGGTTAAATTGGTGTAAAGTTGCGTGTTTCTATGCTGATTATTTATCTGAAAGAAAATTTGAGGTGACATTTTTAGTTTTTTAATTATTCGAAAAAACGGAAAGTTTCAATTTTAGTTTGTTCGTTTTCAAGCGAATACCGAAACATCTAGACTTTTTCAACTAAGACATTGTTAGGACACTTTTTTATGGGCAACCTAAATATGTCATCATATTTTCCAAGTTAGAATACTTAACTTTGATTTTTCTTATGGGCGCCATATTGGTTTTTGCATGTTTAAAAAGTTTTTTTATTACAATGATATATCACACGATACGATCACATCTTACCTGCTATCAACATTTGGAAAAAATCGTTTGTGCGAAGTGGACTTTGGAAGGGACGCCATTAATTTGTTTAACGATCTAAATAATGACAGTTCAGCCGAACTTTGGGGTTTATAGCAATTCTGTACGTTGTGTATTGTGCCTGTGGAATTTATATAACAATCATGAGTTTTACAAATGAAGAAAAGAGAAACATGATAAAAACGTATTACCTACCTAAATAACAGAAACGCTAGATTTATTAGTGAAAACTTCTTAAATGAAGATGCGGAAAGGCGGCAGCCACACTATTTTTATTTTAGCGGCTAGATCGTAATCTAAAAGAATATGGTTCATTTGGAAAACCGAAAAACATGCTTGTTTTTGGTAGTAGAATAAGCAGCGTTGACGAAAATCTAGTATAGTAGTCCATTAAAATGAGAATAGTGTGGCTGCCGCCATTCAGGATATTCATTTAAATAGTTTTCACTACTACTACTACTAACTCTAGCGTTTCTATTATTTTGGTAATGCACTTTTGTCATGTCTCTCTTTTTTATTTCTAAGACTGATGATTTTTGAATAGATGCCACGGTAACAATATACATAAATAGTATAAACATCAGAGTTTGGCTGAACTGTCAATATTTAGATCGTTAACAAATTTATTGGCGTCCCTTCCAAAGCACTCTTTGCAGAAACATTTTTTTTCAAATTTTGATAGCAGATTAGATGTGATCGTATCGTGTGATATAGCATTGCAATCAGAAAAAAAAAGACTTTGAAAATGCAAAAACCAATATGGCGTCAATAATAAAAATAAAAGTTAAGTATTGTAACTCTGGCCTCAAGAATGCCTTGGAAAACATGATGAGATATTTAGATTGCTCATAAAAAAGTGTCATAACAATCTCATAATTTAAAAAGTCTAGTTCTTTCGGTATTCGCGTGAACACAAAAAAAACAAAATTTAAAATTTCTGGGTTTTTTTGAATAATTAAGAAATTCGAAATGCCACCTCAAATTTTCTTTCAGATGATTGATCAGAATCTAAACGCGCAACTTAATATACCATACCTCTTGTGTTATTAACCAGGGGAGTAGTTGTTTCCGTTTGCTAGTTTCGTACCAGATAAGTCCAAACAAGGACAAAACTCATCGATGTCTCCTGTTAAGCATCAGGCTGCAACATAAACCCAGGGATGGCGCTATTCTGCATTGCATATTGTGGCAACACCTGCCTAAATGCCGACTTACTGGATAGTAAATATGACAGACTGATGAGTCCAAACGTGAACAAAACCGGTCCATGTCTCCTGTTAGACATCATAACGCAAGTTCCGGCAGTACTTAAGTGATGGTGGCTAGCAAGTGGTGTGATTCACCGCCTGTTGTGGTATTGGCCACCAGCATGGTTGTTTTCGCACGCTAGTTTCTTCCCACAGTTTCCTTCTTGCTGTACTGTGTGTATGTGGAAGATGCTATAGAACGAACCAGAACCATCACAAAACAAGAGATAGTGCTTCACGTTCTTCATTGCATATTGTGACAATACGTGCCTTAAAGCCAACTTCCTACTTATTGGAGCGTAGGGATTACATACCGATGAGTCTAAACAAGGACGAAACGGGTCCCCTGTTCAACACACACACAAGCGCATGCACGCACGCACTTACACACACACTCACATATATACATTTTCTCTTTCCTATCTAACGCAAATTCATAAGATTGGCTGTAATAAAAGCAGTACAAAATTTCCAGGCGCACCAAATGCGTCGTGGTAACGAATTTTTAAAAATCTTACAAATTTCATTAACTTAATTTTCCGTTGACCTAGAAACTTCGATTTTGGTACAAAATAAAGCTTCTTTAAAGTTTAGAGGTGTACCAAAGATCATAATTTTAAAGATTATAATTTGTTTGGAAATTTAAAAATAATTCTTATAAGAACTAATCTGATTGAGCTAGTTAACGAAATTTGCAAAATTATACAGCCTAGTTTGGCCAACTTTGGTCATATATTCATTTAAAGAATTTTTTTTAATGAAAACTCGCTAGTAAAATTAATGTTCCACTACTAATCAATTTAAAGGACTTTTAATCAGCTTTTGAGTCTATTGAACAATTTTTGCGTGCTGAGATTAAACATCTAAAAGTAACAGAAAGTAATAAATAGGTATTTAATAACATTTCTTTGTCGTATTTTTACGATGATGGTAGTTTTCAAATTCAAAATTAATGGTAGTAAAATATTATTCAGTGTAAAGCAAAATATGCTGTAAGGTTTAAAATGCCAATTAAATTTGCCTTTATAAGTGATTTTTGCTTGTCAGGTTTTTTTTATATCTACATGAGTGCTTTAACATCGGCACTCATGAGGATGAGGGAATATAAATGTGAGTAATGTAGATATGATAAAATATTTAAACACTCACCTTTTATTCTAAATTTATTTTTAAGTAATTCCCATGTATTGTCTTTCCCGTTCAATTTATACAAAATCATAACTATACAATGTTAATTTGTTGTTTCCATTGTATTTTCAGTAATATGTTACATAGGGTATTGCAGATGTAGTTACAAGGGATATACTTAACAATTTTAATCTAAATAAGCAATATTGTGTACTTTGCACTAAAAATTTTGAAAATGTCAGAAATTGAAGCACAAACTGACATTAATAAATACGTGACAACATTTATCATATTGTCATATATACAAATTTGGACTAAACAGTAGTTCAAATATTGTTATACAATACAAAAAGTCACTCTTTGATCAAAGTTCATAGATTACATTTAATCTATAAACGTTGCTCTTTGGTTGCGTAAATGAAAATAACAAAAGAACTTGTTGAAACAAACACACTTTTTTTATTAAAAAAAAATTGCGTCAATGATTGTCATTGGCACCTAAAATATTTATTGACACAATGAACTATCTTACAAATGTTTGGAAAATCGTTTTTCTAATTAACACTATCTATAAAGTAATAAAAAGTGTGCACACAACAAATGCGTTACGATAGCGAATTTTCTTTAAAAAAAAATTGAATTTCAAAATATAATTTTTTTCAATTGAAGGCATAAAATTTGGTTACCAGTATAATTTATAGTAGAGACAGTGTACCATATTACACCAAAATAACTTTGTTGTTTGAAAAACTACAAACATTTTCCGAAAATAAACTTTAATAAATGTTCCAAAAAAAACTGGTCCGCTTTTCCTGGCCAACGAACTTCTTCACGTTATTTATGCACGTGGCAAGATATAGTAATTCACAAAAGGCTTTTGCCACAAAAAAAATCCAAAAAACTCTAAAAGTTTGCTTCTGTCCTCATTTTTATTGTAATTTTCATCATCTACACCTTAAAACACATCTGTGTACAAAATTTCATAACAATCAAGCACAACAATCAAGCGAAAAGCAAACAATTAATAACATTTGTTCCGTAGCGAAATAATTATTTTCTACACAAAAAATGTTAAAAAAATACAGAACATTCAAATTATCTACTACCTAATCTGTAATTAAAATTAAAAAAGGAAAATGTTAAAAAGCTTTTTTTGAATCAGTGGAAGTAAATAAAAAAGTCTGGACGGAGAAGGTGCGTTATGGTAGCGAATTTTTATTAAAATACTATCAATGTCAAATTTATCTAATTTTAATGAAAGGCATCAAATTTGGTTAGCAGTACATATAACCTATGTAGTAGAAATACTGTACCATGTTACTTCAAAATAACTTTGTTGTTTGAAAAAGTACAAAAATTTTTCAAAAATAAACTTAAGATTTTCCTGCAAAAATTGACCCGATTTTTCTGCTCAACGAACCTCTTCAACCTATTTACACACCTGCCACGATTTTCACAAAAAGCTTTTTAATAAAAATTCAGAAAAAAAACTACATATGAAAATTTTAAACAATCTCGTTTACGAAAATTCGCCATCTGTTTTACAAAAATTGACTTTAATTTTACAGAAAAATTATATTTTTTACAAAAATTGGCTAAACAATATTTTGAAAACATTTTTTTACAGTTACTTATTAAACATTAATTATTAATTACCAACATTTCATACAAATTAATATATATTTCTACGAAAATTATTTCTGAACGTCATTACGTCTGGGGTTGACATAATTAAAGGGAATAATTAAAAGGCTTTTACTACCAGACAATAATTGTCTGGTAGTAAAAGCCTTTTAATTATTCCCTTTAATCATTTCTACGAAAAGTCAAAACAAAATTCTGCCAAAACTAAATATTTTTTATAGGAACACTTGCTGGAAAAATACATAAAACTCAAATTATATACCTAATCTGTGAATAAAATTCGAGAAAATGAAAATTAAAACGGTATTTTTCTTAAGTCTTACTAAAACTTATACCGTGGAAGAAAAGAAAAACAAGCGAAAAAACACTCATATTTTCATGTCACAAGCTGTCAGAAATAAGAACTCTGTCACTTTAAAGTTTCATTGGACATTTGTGAAAACATGTGAAAACAATTGGTCGTAATTCAACAAACCCGCCTGAAATTTTTAAGCCTTTTCAACTTGAAAATTATCGTGCGTTGATGAAGTTTATTGGGAAAAATTAGAGGACATTTTTTAAAGTATAGAAACTTGTTAATATTCAATTGTTTCCTGGTAAACCTCTTCTGAACATACTAAACCAAAAAGAATGCCATCGTTGCGCCAAAAAAATTATAGCTATCAGTTTCCTGGCAGGTGCTTGCCACTAATTTCTTAGCTGATGGAGGTAGTTTGTGCAAACATTTCATTGGCATTTGTTTATATGGGGGATCCAGTAAAACACACACGTTTCGTTGCTCATTCTTTTTATAAAAAGGGGTTTGGTCACAAGTTATAGCCATTTGTTTGTATTTTTCTGCCCTGCACAACATTGTTTCCAGAATAGTGATGAGAAACTGCTCCCTGGCGTCGGTGATTGGCCATAGTCGCGGAAATAGGCCGATGTTAAAGAAATAAAGCACACACGTACACACAACATTGTTTAAGAGTTAGAATTCTTGGAATCGAACACGCTGGCAGTTTGTTCCTCGACAACTCTTTATAAACGATTTTCAACACGAATATTTCGCAGACCCTATTCCATGGACGATAAACGAAACTTTGATTCCTCGATCCCGTAGTAGCATTTCCTTTACTTTCTCAATGTTGTCGTAAGTCCTTACATCCACAAGTCATTTACTTTGAGGGTAATTTCGAATTGCGCTTCTCACCCATTTGATCTGCGTTGACCATAAATTTACTTAAAAATAGGATAGCGAATAGAGAATTTGCATGGATTTTCCATTACATGAATTTATGTGTGTGTGTTTTGCTTCTTTAACGTCGGCCTATTTCCACGACTATGGCCAATCACCGACGCCAGGGAGCAGTTTCACCTCACTGTCCTGGAAATTTTGCCGAACCCCTGCCTTTCTGTAAGGAGGGTAGGGATCTTTAACGTGCCCAACATTGCATGAACACGGGACCGACGGCTTTACGCCCCCTCCGAAGGGCGGAACGTGCAGACATTCAACTTGCTCAAATACAATGCCACAACTAGGTTGATGTTAATGTTACAGTATGTACTAAGCAAGTGAAAGGAGTACCCTCGGATCGAACCCAGTACCCTTCGGTTCAGAGGCACACGTTCTTACCCCTGAACCACCGAGGTTCTTACATGAATTTAACATTTACCTAATAGTTTTTTATACATATAATATACATGCATGAAAATACGAAAAACATATATAGTGGACATATGTGTGTGTGTGACGTCAGATTGCACTGGTTGCGGTATAGTGGACATAAAAAGACTTTTTAAATCAAAAAATTTCGAATTATTGTCATTTGACAGCGAACGTTCTGCTATTTGTCGCGATATAGTTGGATAGTAAATAAATATCGCGTTTACATTTGCCTTATGGTATGATAAGTACGGTCGCTTGTTTCTCAACACAGTGGTAAATTTTATTCGTTTATTGTGTTTATTCTAGTTGAATATTTAAGTTTGCGTAATAAAATGGAAGACAATGGTTTTCAACAGGCGCAATTAGATAATTTGCCAAGAATTGACTCATTTATGATGACATCATTATTTTTGATAAAACAATGTTGTCTGAATTAATTACAGATAATTAATGAGAGGAAACGTTGTGAAAACTTGTGATGGTAGTTTTGTTTACCGTTCAAAGTGTTGGAGTATATATATATATATATATATATATATATATATATATATATATATATATATATATATATATATATATATATATACAGTGTGGAACAGCCAAATGGAATAAATTCGATAACGGATAAATGAGGGCGTGTTGGGAAAAACGCTTGGACACGTCGATTTGTATTTTTAACTGCGCATCTTTTTCAAGAAAAAAAATTATATAGGGTGCGTCATGTGACAGTGGCCAATACCAACTTTCTTATTTTAAATACAAGCCCCTGTATATTATTAATTTTTTGGATTCTTCAGAAAATTCTAGACATAATTCATGTACAATGTCCTATACCTATCTTCAACTGTTTCGGAAATATTAAGTATTTTCAGATTTATTACAAAAATTAACATTAAAAATAGAAAATTATTTTATTTCACAAATTCGCTACATTGCGTTCAATACTTATTTCCCATTCAGCTCTTGATAATGAGAAAGTAAACAAAAACCATTCCTGCGTTTCTTTTTACTGATATGAAATGAAACAAAAACAAAAACAGTTTTCTTTCTGTTCGTATAAAACTCGTAGCCTTAGCAACTTGTTGTCTGCCTGCATGACAGTAGTGATTAGTGTCAGTGCTATTGTCGTTTGAATTTCGTTAACTGTACGTAATAATATCAGAAAAATGGTTCATTTAACAGAAATGCACAAAATAACCATTCTACAAATGATTGGTTATGGAGATAACACACGGACACAGATGGAAGTGTCTCGCTTATTTCACGAAAAATTTCCAAATTTGCCGCCTGTATCCCAAGGAACAATTAGCAAAATAGAAAAGCAGTTTCGCGAGCTTGGTCATGTGAGACAGATAAAAAAAGTAGCTGCCAATGCAGTAAGTGATGATACGAAATTGGATATTACGCTTGAGTTTCAAGAAAACCCACATACTTCTGGTCGACAAGCAGCCCAACTATTCAACGTTAGCCACACAGCAATTTTTCGAACATTAAAGGAAAGTAAAATGCATCCCTATAAAATGATACCAACTCAGGAGCTCATGGAGGACGATTTCGATAGGAGAACGTATTTTTGTGAACAAATGATGGCAATGTTAGATAACAATGTGATCCAATTAGAAGATGTTTTGTTTTCTGATGAGAGCACATTTACACTTCACGGTCATGTTAATCGTCAAAATTGCCGCTATTGGTCTAATGAGAATCCTCATTGGATGAGAGAGGAACATACGCAATATCCTGAAAAAGTTAATGTTTGGGCAGGAATTGTTGGAAATCATATCGTAGGTCCCTTTTTCATTGATGGCAACTTGAATGGGGATAAATATTTAGAACTGCTCGAAAATAATGTCGTGCCAACTTTGACAAACTTATATCCAGATCCAGCAAACCCACAAGTTCCTGCCAATAAAATATGGTTTCAGCAAGATGGAGCACCGCCCCATTACCAAATCAATGTCCGGCAGTACCTGAACCAAATTTTTCCAAATCGGTGGATAGGGAGGCGCGGATCGATAGAATGGCCAGCACGATCTCCTGATCTGTCGCTATTAGACTACTTTTTGTGGGGATATGTCAAAAGTATTGTATACAAAACTAAGCCCCTCAACTTAGATGACTTAAAAAGACGAATCACGCTTGCGATTAGATCAGTCACGCCTGAGATGTTGAGTAATGTTAGAAGACATTTCTATACCAGATTAGCATGTTGCCAAGATGTTCGTGGCGAGCAATTTGAACATTTACTACATTGACATTAATTTTTTTTTGTTTTTTTAAATTATTAAGAAATAATCAGTATTTCTTATTAGAATTTGTGAAATAAAATAATTTTCTATTTTTAATGTTAATTTTTGTAATAAATCTGAAAATACTTAATATTTCCGAAACAGTTGAAGATAGGTATAGGACATTGTACATGAATTATGTCTAGAATTTTCTGAAGAATCCAAAAAATTAATAATATACAGGGGCTTGTATTTAAAATAAGAAAGTTGGTATTGGCCACTGTCACATGACGCACCCTATATAATTTTTTTTTCTTGAAAAAGATGCGCAGTTAAAAATACAAATCGACGTGTCCAAGAGTTTTTCCCAACACGTCCTCATTTATCCGTTAACGAATTTATTCCATTTGGCTGTTCCACACTGTATATATAATGATCAATAAAACTAAGGAAAACTTACCATTTTGTTCATATATGTGTATATGTTTCTCTTTTTCCTTTCCTTACCTCGGCTAGCTATCAGACACTTTAATCAGCAAAAGAACACAACCTGAGAGCGTTTTAGTGGGTTCAGGTCCCAAATAAAATATTATCCTCTTTTTTATTTTATGACTTTGTAAATGTAATTGAAAATTATTTTTAAAAAAATGTATTCTGCCTGTTTTCTAAATATTTTATTCTCCCATATATGTATATAAAAGAATGAAAATAAAGCACTATTCTTCCTTTTTTCTGACAAACAACAATATAACTTTATTCTATTAAACTGGGATAAGAATGTTCTAATTGTATGCTGAACTACTTTACAAATTACTGTTTATATTAAAATCTAAGAACCCCCACAGTTTTTTGGCCTTTATATTTTTCTCAAATTCTTTACTTGGATTTTTTATTTAAATTTAGAGTCATTGATCAATAACACCATCTGATTTGTCGTTTAATGTAAAAGATTCAGTGGTTATACAATCTGTGCTACACGGAATAAGCTTTGAATAGTAATGTATATATATATATATATATATATATATATATATATATATATATATATATATATATATATATATATATATATATATATATGCTTTATAATTATACGGAATTGCAATTTGTGTATTTCTTAGAGTCTATGTTATGCACTATTCAAAGCTTATTCCGTGTAGCACAGATTGTATAACCACTGAATCTTTTACATTAAACGACAAATCAGATGGTGTCGCCTCACTGACAATTTTTGTAACTACTATATCAAAACAAATATGGATGTTGAATGTTGGTGAAACTTCCTATTTATTGAAAACTTATTGATTCACTGTTCTTATTCGTTAAAAATTGATGATTTTGGTGATAATCCCCTGAATGTGAAATTTCCACGTTATATTTATGATCAAGTTCTTTGTATTTTTTAACAAGTAATTACTTTCATGCTATTACTTACTGTTGTTAACCTCCAATGATGCTTGAAAAAAAACACTTTCACTTGACTGTTCTTCTATTTGAACTTATTTAACTCCTTTTTTCAACCTTCTTGTCGATATCTTCCAAAAATCTACCTCCTTTCAGCCAAAATCAACATGTTGTGATTATTTATCTCTGTTAAACGACCATTGATACAGTTCCCCTTGTCTTCGCCACCTTAAAATATGTTACGTCTGCTCTTTTTTCCAACAATGCTTTTTATTTCTTCCATTTCTACGGATACCTCGCAGGCATTGTTGTCAATATTTTATTCCTCTCCTGCTGACCATTATCCTTAACCTAAATACATTGTTAGCTTGACAGCTGTTAATTCAAACATCTGTATCATAAATCCTAGAAACTATTTCTTACAAGCTATTATACATCAAATTCTTAACCTACCCGGACACCGTTGTTGTCTTTTCGAACTCATTCACGTTAGTTCTTTCACTTTACGCATACATTTCTTGCCTTACAAACTATTTTGTAATTATTTATATACATCAAATTTTACTTTCTATTTTTCAATCCATATATACACATTTGGGGTTTAATTATGTTCGTCTTTTTGAATTTACACGAGGTTATATTATACGCTTGTAGATATATGTAATTTTCGAACACATTAGCCTGAGGTTTATTTATCTATTTCACTTGCGTTTTGTATCCCATACAGTATGTTTTCCTTAGGTTATACGATGTTTATGTCAGTGTGGTCCGTATAGGGTGTATTTACATCTTTTTGTTGGCTTGTTGTGTGTAATCATTATGTAAATGTATATACGTGTGGATATTTTCTCTATTACCCCCCTTATAAACCATATCTCTCTCTCTCTCTCTCTCTCTCTCTCTCTCTCTATATATATATATATATATATATATATATATATATATATATATATATATATATATATATATATATATATATATAGGGTGAACCAGTTACCAAAATTTAGGTCTGTAAGTTTAAAGACAAAAAAGTTAGAGGCATTTCAAGAAAAAAAAATTGGGGTTATCCTCAAAACGTAAAAGTCGCGATTTGAAACGTCAAAATTGGCATCTTTTAGGCAAAGAACCTGAAAGAAATACGGATTATATAAAGAGTGTTCTGCAAACCCTTAAGTTTCAGCTTCAACCATCATTGCCCTTCATTTTAATAAAATATTTCCAGAAAATTCATTTCAAATAGACACTTTCTCTGATGCTTTTACAGTAGTTTTAGTTAAGTTTAAGGGTTAGCGGTCTATAATTTTTAGCTAATTTTTGTAGAAAAAATTCGTTATTGTGGAGACCGCGGATTTTGATTTCTAAAAAGATTTCTTCAAATGAGCGCAACCTAGGCTCCCTAGAATTCATATTTGGTTTACTTTCTGTTTACATATATACAGGGTGACGCATTTCTACGGAAACGCTCAATATAATTGTTATTATGCAAGATACGAAAAAAAAATGTATACGTTACTTAAAGGGTATATTGAGCTGCATCTTATAAATTTATTTTGACAATCACAGGGTGGCCCATAAATCGTTGGTGATACCTACATTTTTTTTTAACGTTCCTTATTGAATTTCTGCATTTTTCATCGAAATATGATGCATGTTTGTAAAAAAATCGAGACGCAGCAAGTGCGTTTTGATAGAGATGCTTCAAAATTCAATAACTCAATTTGCTATTAACCTAAGGTTCGTCAGCTAGGAAACGAGTTTTCTCGGAAACATTTAAAGTTTATTTTCGGAAAATTATTGTTCATTTTCAAGCAAGTTATTTTCATAAAATATGATACATTGTATCATATTTGTATATATATATATATATATATATATATATATATATATATAAGTTATACCGGTGACCAAATTGATGCCTGCTTGCATTAAATAGACATATTTGCTATTAACAACATTTTTATTAAAATTCACTTCCTTAACGCACTTGCTGCGTCCAGACTTTTTTTTATCATATACACCAATCATATATTGCTTTTTTTATTTAAAATTCTTGTTAGGCTCCTTTGCTTTAGTTTTAAATTGCTTATTTCCGCGCGTTTACAGTATTACATAAAATAATTCATTTAAACACAGTTTGGTAGATGCTCGCTAAAAAGTTGCAGGTGAGTTTTGGGTTAAACCCCCTTCTGAGCTAATGGAAAATCGAGGCTTTAGAATTATTTTTGAGAGGAAGAAACTTTTAGGCTTAGTCCGCTTACTTGTTAAAATGTTGGGTCAGATGATCCACTGAAAAGGTTGTAGCAAATATAAAAAATAAAGTTAATAACATCTCCAATATTTTTTATGAAAACTTGTTACTACAACGCCCTTGCTGCGTCATAACATTTTGGATATAAATGAGCCAATTAGCTTTTAACATCTTGCTTTTTGCTGTTTGCTATTGCTATTTTAAAATTCCGATTCTCTGTTACAATAATATAGATATCTTTAAATACCAAAACTGTGTTAATGGCATTTATTTTCATTTTCTGGCAACAGAAAAATAACAAAAGTTCGGGACGCTGCAAGTGCGTTATGGTAGTGAATTTTCATTAAATGCTTCAAGTTTAAATAACTCAATTTTGGTTGGTATATAGTAAGATCTTGCCCAGGGAAACATATCCATCAAATTTCATTAAAATAGCTTTGTAATTTTTGGAGAAAAAATTGTCTTTTCGAAAGGGAACTCAAGATTTTCCCGGAAAACCTTGTCCGAATTACCTGGCTAAGGAACTCATCCAATCCATTCATAAAAGAAATGTACTTGCCGAGTTTCATCCAGATCGGTTAATTATTTTTTGAGTTATCGGCTAGATACACACACATACACACACACACACACCTATATATATATATATATATATATATATATATATATATATATATATATATATATATATATATATATATATATATATATATATATATATATATATATATATATATATATATATATATATATATATATATATATATGGGTTCTAGACGTCCTAGTTTGCGCTCATTTGAAACTTTTTTTGCAAAACCTCACCATCGATACCTCTCTATTAGTGATGTACTGTATTAGTTATTTATTTTTCCAGCAGCAAGGCAGGTCTTATTACAAAAATTATTTGAGCGAACCTCAGACGTGTAACTGTTCTACCTCTTTCCGATTACATTTAGCTAAACGCGGTCCCTAAACATAAAGTTTCCAACTTGATACTGGGAGTGCGTCCTCTAACGGTGATTTGTGGGATTGTTGGATATTATGATCCCGTGTGATGGGAACGGCAGTTTGCGTTCACCCGCTCCCGTCGCAGATTTATGTTCGTGTGAGTCCTCCATGTCCGTTTCAATACGAATTCTACTGATATTTTCCGAATGGGGGCTGACAGAATGAATTTATGCGTACAACAGATTTTTACCGCAGTGCCACTAAAACCGGTTGACGGAATTGTACTCTTAAAAGGGTAGATTTTGTGGACGATTATTCTCATTTCAGATATTTCAGAATGTCCGTAGAATTTATAGGAAATACTTTTTTATGTTTGGTAATGCTGCTGTATAGTTACACTGTACACCACTTAAAAAGTATTCCTTTAATATAATTTGATCGATTACAACTTCATGGAGAAAAACGTTTGTGTTTGATAATACATATATAAACATTTTTAAGTTAAAAATAGAGCAGTACCAGAAACGTTGGTATTTTTACAAAGCTTTTGTAAAACTATTTATTTAAATTAATGGTCAGCAATTACAATCAATGTCACAAGAATATTTGCTCCAACTAATAATTGCTACTAATATATATTGTCCATACAACGTGATACATTTCTTTTCAGTTAAATACACATTTAAATTATATATAGAGGAATATTCCTCTACATATATTTTTTCAAAAATATACTAAAACTTCTGGAAAATGTATATGTAGAGTAATATATTTAACCTGCAAAGCAATGTGCCATTCAAATATATTGAAATTTGTGTCACAACTATGAACGTCAAACATTCTGGTATACTGTCGCTTCTCTGATTTTGTAAGACGTTTCATATTTCTTTAACTTTCATACTGCTATAAACATTTAATGGTAATAGTAATACCAATACTAATAGTAATATTTGTAGTTACTAGTTTTTGCAGCATATCATTTTACAAATAAGTCGTATGTTTGTTCTTGTTCAAGTTGTAATTTTGACGAAACATCTCCAAAACTTGATACCAAAACCTTTATAGTGACGTTACTGCGAATTTTGAAGAGCCAGGTAACTAACGTTTATTTTTCAATTTATCTGTTTTTTGTTTCTTTTTATTTACCCGACCATTTAAAATACCTTTATCTTATCAAGTTTTGTCTGCGCATCGTCCAACCGCCATATTTACCTCTAATATTTTATTGTCTAAGCTCCCCCCTTTTAGTTAAGCACAATGACACCTTGCACATGGTTCTATGTTTGAAATTGTAAAAGCTTTATCGGCGCATACTTCAAATTCCATCTTTGCATTTTTGTTTTCCGTATCTTTACTCCTTTTTGCAAACACAAGTACCGACATTGCTCACTTTACTCTGCACCTTAAGCTAAAAATGTCTAGGCGTAGGGCGTAGCAAGTCCGTTATCATTGTGAATTTACATTGAAATGATAAACAATATTTTACGACAATAATATATATATATATATATATATATATATATATATATATATATATATATATATATATATATATATATATATATATATATTATATATATATATATATATATATATATATATATATATATATATATATTATATATATATATATATATATATATATATATATATATATATATATATATATATATATATATATACCACATACGCCTCGGGTTCTCACGTCTATGTTTTTCGTTCTTCCCAATTTGTTAAAAATCAATTCCCATGAGTATATGTATGCACATTTTGAGAAGATTTATTGAATGTTCGTGGGACATTTTCAGAACATACTGGGGGCTCCTAAGAATATTATAAATAACATTCTGAGAACCTTATTAGTATGACAGAATCTGTCCAATTGTCATGTTCATAGAATGTTCTATTAATATATTTCATACCTTGTGAGAATGTTCTGGGGATGTTTGAACATTCTTTCAAAACATTCCTGGTATATTCTCAGAATGTGTCTGTGCTGTCTTGGATAGGCGAATTTTTTCTAGATAAATTCGCTGAAAAAGTGTCTTCCAGAAAAAAACTACAATAATATGTTAAAAACATATTACCTTTACAAAAATTGGTTAAAACAATTTTACGTAAAAAATTCGATAGAATATTTTCCCGAAATATTCTCTTCTGCACGAAAATTCATTAAAACATTATTTTTTACGAATTTCGTTAAATAAGTGTTCCACCAAAACTTCGCTCAATATTCTTTAACACAAAAATTGAAAAAAAAATACAAGAAAATTAGAAACATTTTTTTCTTTCAGGAAAATTCAGTATACGTTTTTTGTAAATTTACTATTACTAGAACATTTCGTTTAAAATTAAATTAAAAATTAATCAATATGATCTAGATACAGGCGTAGAGAATATTTCTGTGGCTGCACAGAGAAAATTTTCTTTTGCCCAGCGATGCAGTAAAAGCGAAATCGGTTGCAAGCTAGCAGTTGTAAAGCCACAGAAATAGTTTTTACGGCTATATTAAATGTTCCATAGTTTCACTACCTTAAGGCAAGATCAAACAACCTATTATTAAAATTGATTTAAAAGTCTTCAAAGTTTTAATTAACACATTTTTCTATAAAATTCTCTGAAAATATAAACCCCTGCCTTTCTCTAAGAAGTGGAGATATTTAACGTGCCCAACATCGCATGGTTCCCGACCACGCCTTTAAGTCATCTCCGAAGCGCGGGACGTGCAGACATTCAACACAACGCCACAACCTTGGTTTGTGTGTTTGTATGCACTGGAAAGTGAAAGGTTCAGTTATTGGTAATCGAACCGAGTACACTTGGGTTCGGAGGCACGTCTTCTTATCACTGGACACCGAGGCCTTGTCAAACCTAGTTAGAATTTACATAGCTCTGAACTTAGCAGTGATATTTTTCTTGCGATGTTGACGTCCCACGCGTCATGCGTCAACCACCATCTTTGTTACATCATCGTGAGTGATGAAAATTAGGGTGAGTAGAAAAGAAGTTGTATTTTTTTCAAACCGTATATTGCGGAAGTTGCATCCCATTACACAAGGATAAACAACGTAAATAAATTAAAATAGGTTGACATGTTCCTGTCGTGCATTGTACAAAAATTTTGTAGATACTGGCAAAATTTAACATTTTTAGTACATTTTTTAATAGTACTTGAAATTTTTGCCTTTGTTTATTCGATGGTTCAACAAAGTTAAGTGACGCAAAACATCATCAATATTTAAATGTTTTCCTGTAGTCTTTAACATCTTTGCAATTCTCATTGTCAGTACCGGCTCGGGCCTGAATGCATTGGGGGTGCGCAAGAAAAAAAAGTTCGGGACACAGCAACTGCGTTATGGTAGTAAATTTTTATTAAATGCTTCAAATTTCAATAACTCAAGTTTCTACAAACTTAGAAAGTTGAATTTTGGTGTATAGTAGGGTCTTACCAAGGGAAACAAATCCACAAAATTTAGTTCAAATAACTTTGTAATTTTCGGAGAAAATTTTTTTTTTAAAGAAAATGTATAATTTGAATAACTCAATTTTCTAAAAATATAGAAAGTTGAATTTTAGTGTGTGGAAAGGTCTTTTATAATGCAACATATCTACCAAATTTCATTATAATCCCTTTGTAATTTTCGGAGGAAAAGATTTTTTTGAAACAAAACTCAAAATTTTCCTGGAAAACGTTATCTGATTTTCCTGACTAACGAACTCATCCAAGCCATTAATAAAAGAAAGGCACTTGCCAAATTTCATCGAAATCCGTTGCTTATTTTTTGAGTTATGGGTTAGATATATATATATATATATATATATATATATATATATATATATATATATATATATATATATATATATATATATATATATATATATTATAAAAAATTCACTAAAAATGAAGGGCTTGCTCATTTTTCCCTGAAAATGTATTATAAAGAAACCTACTTAATAACCTTAATAATTATTAACTACTTACCAAGTTATCCTCTAGTTAGTTATACCTTATAGTAGTTAAAAAGGCCCTTAAAAAGTTAACCTTTAAATTTTAAATATACACTGAATTAATCACAGTATCACAATTATTTTGTCCGCTTATTAAGCAACCCGAAGTAGTAACCATAATAATAATAATAATAATAATAATAATAATTGTCTTGTTAGAACATGTAAACAACAACGAAATGATCTAATTAAAAATCAATGCAACGCGAAGGCCAAGATTACTAGGTAGTAGTAGTACGTACACACGCTCTGCCAAAAGTCCACTACAAACTGGAAGTGTGTAATTTTTTAGCGCACAACAGATTGCTTATTCGGTCATTTTCGACGAAGATCATCAAGATTCGGCGATCATTTCGCACTGAAGTATCGCATTTCATGAGAGCGCCGAAAAATACACACCGCCGCCCGAGTGCTTTATATGGATACGGATGTATATAACGTCTGCAACGATTGAAACTACTTATTCTGATTCTGTATTCTGTATTAATGGCTGCCGACTCTCTGCGATGCAGGAGATAAAAAAGTAAATAAAAATTTATCAAAATATAGCATAGCAAAAATATTATTTTTTCCACGGCAGGCGGCAGTGCGCACTTACTGAGGAGATGCCCTGCACATTGTACACATAATCAACCTAAAGTTTTTGTAGCATAAAATTGCATATAAAAATATTTATAACTTCAGTCGTCTATTTAAATAGTGCATATTTTATATGCAGTTTCGAGTAGTTGATAGATAAAATAAATACCATAGTAACATCAGAGTAGACAAACTATGCACACAGAGGCATTACACTTGTCCGGGGGAGCTTACACACGCACTTAGACAAAAGGCACCACCCGTAACTCATCAGAAGCCGGTCTTTTACATTCAAGTGAAAAGAACCGATTATCGGAATATGAATCCGCGACTTCCTAGTCCAAATTCTAGAGGTTACTTACCTCGGCCTGTCAAATGTCCGTAAAATTGTAATCTATGACAACGTTTACCCTTCCACTACTTTGCAACGGCACCTGCAGTCTCACCCCGAGAATCATTTTCTGTCGCATAGTGACTCGCAAGTCAGACACTGACTTTGATGCTGCGTTGTTTGTTTGTCATTTTGTTTATCTAACGATGAATATGTTGAAGAAAATAATTACTAGACGGGCGTTTGAATTCCCCTTATTTGGTCACCCGAAAGATTTTCCTCATAGCAAACTACCAACACATACATGTGTTCTCTGCTGCTGGTTTTAAGAGATAATCAAGTTATTTATTAAAACAAATAACAAGAGCGGAAGTTTCCAGGACAGTAGCTGAAAAAATTAAATATTTGTACGTCAAAGCATCTATCACTACTGTGTCCGATTACAGAATAGTTCAGCTAATTAATGCTTACTATGACTCCTATTATAAGTTCTTACGATCGTGATAAGGACAAACCCTCATTTGAACAGAAAATCTAAGAGTTTAAACTGAAAGCTTCTTCACCCTCTGATGTCACTGATTGTAAACGTCCAATTTCTGTAGACTGTACATGCAAGAAAACACCGGATGCATGTGAATGTGCAATCTCAATCAACTGCTCCTACGAAAAACCAGCTCTCATGTGCATTCTAGCGCTCTAACGATTGGAGTTGGGAACTATATGTATTGTATTGTGTTTAGTTTCTTTAACGTCGGTCTATTTTTGCGACTTTGGCCAAACACCGACGCCAGACAGCAGTTTCACCTCGCTGTCCTGAAAAATACATCCAACCCCTTCGTATATATAAATGGGGTAGTTATATTTAACGTGTACAAAATCTCATGGTTCACGAGCTTTACGCATCGTCCGAAGGGCGGAACATGATATTCAACTTGCTCAAGTTGTCCACAAGCGCGGTTGATTTACAGTGTGTGCTGAAAAATAATTTGACTCTTCTACTGTGAACCAAACCCAGAAAGCTTGGCTCTAGAGGCACAGGTTCTTACCACTTGACCAACGAGCCTGCAATAAACTGCATTTTCTATCACTTAGCTTCGAGTGACTTGCTTTTTTAGCGTGTTTAATTGTTGGTTAAATAGTTTTAAAAGTGTATTTAATATTTTTATTTGAAAATTTTAATAGGGTGACATGCTGCAATTTACGGCCTGTTATGACTAATCAATTGTGGGAAAAGTGCGGAGGTAAACGCTTGCACATTTTTGTATTAAAACCTATAAAAACTCGATAGGTCCCTTAATGTATGTATACCGTCTTCGGTAAAACAAAATGGTGAATGTTATATATTCGGAACTAAGTTGGGTGTACTGCAATAGACTGTCACACATACAGCTGGCTCATTAGTGAGGGGAAGTCCAATATCTGACTTATAAAACATATTTGGGAAATTATTAACGAATATTTTGCGTCAAACGTAAAATTAACTAATAAGGATGCCTGTGTTTATGTATATGTATATATATATATATATATATATATATATATATATATATATATATATATATATATATATATATATATATATATATATATATATATATATATACATAATGAGGGCCGATTTTGATAAAATTTGGAAAAATATTTTGAAAATTTTACAGTTTTCCTTCTTAAAACGTCAAAGTCGCGATTTAAAACGTCAATTTGCAATTCTTAGACAAAGAATCTGAAGCGAATACGGGTTATTTAGAAGAAATGTCGTAATAAGTGTTTATTACAAACCCTTATGTTTCAGCTTACGAAAAATACATTTCAAATAGACCGTTTCTCTCATCCATTTCGGCAGTAGTTTCAGCTATATAGCAAATTTTCGTAAAAAAGGTCTTATTGAGAAGACCGCGACTTATGAATTTTGAAAAGATTTTCTCAAATGAGGCCGAACTAGAAACACTGGAACCCATATACTGGGTCAGTTTCAGTTTTTGTCTCTGTACACATATACAGAATGGCGCATTTCTACGGCAAAGCTCAATATATCCGTTATTATACAAGCTATGAGAAAAATTATATACGTTAGTTATAGGGTGTCGCGAGCTGCATCTTATAAGCTTATTTCGACAGTCACAAGGTGGCACATAAGTCGTTGGTGATACACACTTTATTTCCTTAATAGAACATTATTGAATTTTGCATTTTCCATCGAATTATAATGCAAGTTTGTAAAGAAAAAAATTGATATCTTTCGTCGTTTTTGAGTTATTTCAATTGTTTTGCAACTTTTCACGATTTTGGCACATATCACAATTTGTGATACGGCATTTTTGCCAATATATAGCGGAGCCCCATGGAAATGACGCATTCAGAGAGGTTTTTGTTTATATTAATCGTCGGAAAAATCGAGCTGCCATATACAGGCGTTCTCAGATTGTAGCTGAATTTAAAAAGTTTTCGCAGAATTTTTGTTAATGTTTCCGTAGAAATCATTTTTTGTAAGTTTTTGTAAAACGTTGGTAATTAATGATAAATCTTTAATAAGTTATCGTAAAAACAAAGTTGTCGAACTTTTGTGAAAAATGTAATTTAGTGTAGCATTACTGAAGGCAATGGTGAAAAAAAATGTTGAATTTTTGTAAAAGAAATTGTTTGAAAATGTTAATTTTTTTTCAATTTTGGCCATGAAGCTGTGTGAGAATAATTATATCTTGGCAGATGTGTAAATAGCTTAAAGAGGGTTCGTTGGTCAGGAAAATCGGACCAGTTTTTTCAGGAACTTTTTAAGTTTATTTTCGGAAAATATTTGTACTTTTTGAAACAACAAAGCTATTTTAGTGAAATATTGTACATTGTTACTACCATATAGATTACACTGCTAACCAAATTTGATGTCCTTCTTTCAAAAACAAGATATGGTAAAAACATATTTACGAAAATTCGCCACTATAACGCACTTGCTGCGTCCAGACTTGTTTTATCTGTCATCTGAGAATCGTGTGGTAGAATGCATACAATTTAAAAATAGAAATACAGGCTGCCTCATAAGTAAATGGGATCACACACTTTTATTTGTTTAAATGGAACATTCTATACATACATATTAATCAAGATCTGGATTCATCTTCCTTCGTACATTCTCTTATTATAGAGTTTTATTACATAACATGGAGTATTTCCGAAGATAGTGCAAATATTTAACTTAATCGTCATGTATTGGTCACTCTGTATAATATAAAACAAATGAAATTCGACTTTAATTCTTCCTGAAATACTTTATACTGGCAGCCTATTATCTTCCATTGTGGTTTCTTTATTCTAATTTCAGCAGCCATGAGCAACATGAGACTTCACTTCCACATGAAAATAATTTCCCAAATATTTTTTATAAGGCAGATATTGGACTTTCCCGCACAAATGAACCATCATGTATGTGCTCGTATATTGTTGGATTACTATATTTAGGATGACTAATATGTCCAGGATAGCAATTTTTTATATTGTTAAAACTCATCAAATTAAAAATGTATACAGAGTTTTTAAACTTGTATTTTTCAATAAAATGACTAAGAAATTATTAGAGATTGAAGGGAATGAGGAAGCAGATGGTTTTGCAAAAATGGCAGCAACAACACAATTCTATGGTCCAAAGTCCTGTTGTGGACTAACAAAGAGCCATGTAAGAAATGAACTTGGTACTTGAAAGGAACCAAATGCTGTCGTAATCGAGAAAAACAAGCTTAAGGAAGGTAAAACAGTTTATGATCATATCATCAACAGAGATGTCTGTATTGTTTCTTGAACAGAATAGCAACGACTTGAGAATGATCACACGACTTTTTACAGGACACTCCCCAGTATGGTATCAACTTATGAAGATGGACAAGAGGGACAGTAAAATCTGCAGATATTTCACTGAAGCAGCAGAAACAGGAAAACACTTGCTATGCGACTGCATGGCTTAGTTCTGCAAAAGACTTAAAATATATTTGCCAGTTCTGTTGATCCTGCCATCGATTTTGCTTCCCGAAACTACTTCTTTGGTACGTCTGTTTACTATCCTAAATCGTAAAAGAGGTTTCGTCAAAACTCACACGCTTTCAGTACCAAAAAAACAGCTCATGTTCCTAAAGCGCCTAAGCTTTGGAATGACATCCTCAGCCACCCACCCCCATTTCCGTAAACATATAATCTCCAAAAACACTAATAAGCACCCATCTTGTGTTACAACAATCAAGTTTATGTTATCTTTTATGAATTCATTAGAAAAAATCGATTACCGATGCGCTATAAAACTATCTAGTCTTTAGTGCCAGTGTTTATGTAATTTAACCTCAATAATTTAAGGTGATATGTTTTACTTCGAACAATTTATATATATATATATATATATATATATATATATATATATATATATATATATATATATATATTGTTCAATACTGCGTTTGAATTATTATTGTTTAATTTTAATTTACATAGATATTTGCAATTTCTTTTTAATAGAACATACAATTGTTTCGGTGTTGATAATTTGTATTAATAATTGTCTACTCTTGAAACTTTGCGATATGACAGCGATAAGAAGAGTCAAGATGGGGAATTGAACCAGGTGGGTTGTAGCTGTAGTTCGCTATAATTTTAATTAAAAATCGTATACAGTCCAATCAAAGTTAGCACGTATTTATCGTGTGTCGTGACAGTTTTTTTGGTCCTTCGAGCTGGATAGTTTTTTGACTCTTTATTCGTGTGATTTGTGCGACAAATTGTAATTAATAACTATCTTGAAAATATTCGTTTTTCATCGAACTGAGTTAGTAGAACAAATATTGCTAATTGCTGCCCTGTGGTCCTATGATGGAGATAAGGATGCAGAGATAAGTATAGATTAGACAATTTTCTATTAAAATTTATCGTCCTTTTCTATATGTATACATTTGTGTGTTCTAATATAATTCATATATTGGCAATTAAAATTAGTCGAAAATATTAAGTTATCGCTGTGAGCGTAGATAAAGTTTTGATAAGAGCTGGGTTTAAACATTTTATTTATTTTCGTTGTTGTAAGGTAATTAGTTGATTCAATAAACTGAGTTCCGATAAATTACCAAAGCTTATTAAGCAGAGGACTAGGTTAGGTAATAGTATTGTCGAAAATTGTGAATTCGCTGTGCAGGTATTAGTGGCCCCTACTCGATCAAATATTATTGAATTAAAAGCTGGAGATAAATATGTTTTAGATGACTTTCATAAATTCAGAAGAGTACACAATGATGCTATTGGTTTAATTTGCGATGAAGATAATGATGAATTTAATCGGCAGGATAAATTTAGGGGTGATATTACAAAAACGTTTTATAAAGATAAAGCCCTTCATAATGACGTTAGTGTGAAATATGTTAGTTTTCCAAATACTAATTCATCAGATGATGCAAGTAACTCAAATGTTCGACTTCCTAAATTAGAATTAAGAACATTTAGTGGTAATTTAAATGAGTGGATTTATTGATATTTATAATAGTTTAATCCATAATAACACTGCCTTATCAGATATAAATAAATTTCAGTATCTTCTTAGTTGTTTGGACAAAAAACCATTAGGTTCAGTTCTTTCGCTACCGATTACAGCAGACAATTATTTGATAGCTTACAACAGTTTGGTTATAAAATATCAGAAAAGGAGATTACTTTCATCGTTTTATTGGAATAAGATATTTTATAGCCCTTCCGTGAAAGGTGAAAATACAAAAGACCTTTCGCGTCTAGCGAGTATATTTCCAGAAAACCTAGAAGCTTTAAAGTTGCTTAAGTTACCTGTAACAAGTTGGGATTTTGTGTTGTTTAATTTACTTTTACAGAAACTAGATACTTCAACCAGAAATAGATTCTAAATAGAATATTCAAAAGTTTAAATGCCTACTTATAATAATTTAGTAGATTTTTTGGAGCAAAAGCTAATAGTAGTTTTAAGCAATTTTGGTCGGCTTATAAGCAAAGTACTGCTTCTTTTATTTCGGTTAATAAAAGGAAATTGTGTGTATTTTCCGATGGTATACATAACATAGAATTGTGTTCGAAATTTCAGACTAAAACTCTATATGTAAAAGTAGAGATCTATGTTTAAATTGTTTACATTCGGGGCATGAAGCAAAAGGCTGTTCGTCTTCTGGAAATTGTAAGGTATGTGGATCTAGGCATCATTCGTGATTGCATTTTTTTGATAAGTTGGTCAAAAATTTAACTAGTGCAGAAGTAGCAGAGGTGAAATCTAGTTCTGGTACTTTGGATGAATCTTCAATTACAACAAAAAACGCTTCTGCCTTTACTAGCATTTCTGAGTCTTCGAAATCATTGGCTATTTTGCCTACAGATCTAGTAGAAGTGGTGAATTTTAGTGGAAATTTTGTGCCTGTTCGTGGACCTATTGATTCGGCAGCGAGTGCCTCTTTCATTTCGGAAAGGTGTGTAAAGCGCTTGGGTTTGCCTCGTAGCAGAATATCGTTGTGTATTTCTGGAATCGGCAACTTGGAGAAAGCTGTTTCGAGGGGAATGATTGATTGTGTTATTAAACCTGTCGGTGTTTTGGAGCCAGTGTTTGATATAGAGGTTTCTATTTTGCCTGAAATCTATACATCTCTACCGGAACAAACATTCTCGGTAGATACTTTGTCGCAGTTTGAGTCGATCTTTCTAGCAGATAAGTTTTTCTATCGATCGGCTCCTATAGCTTTATTGATAAGAGCTGAATTATTTCCCTTTGTTGTAAAACCTAATCGTATCATTGAAATCCCGGGAATTCCTACAGCAATGGAAACTGTCTTTGGCTGGGTTGTAATGGGTAAGACCGAGCTCAAAGGTTTTCCGTCGGCTTCTAGTCTTTGCACAATCTGTAGCTCAATGGATTCGTTGGATAAAAGTATAAGAAGGTTATGGGAAATTGAAACCATACCAACAAGTTGGTTACCTCTCCAGAGGATGAAATTTACGAAAGGTTATTTAGGGAAAACTTTTATCGTGCTGATAATTTTCGATATGTAGTAGCCTTGCCCTTTCGAATTGAAAATCCTATCTTTGGGGATACTAGGACTTTGGCACTTCGTCGATTTTATGTATTAGAAAATAAATTGTATAAAATCCTGAATTGTTGACAGGGTATAGAGAGTTGATGAGGAACTATTTGGATTTAGGTTATATGTCTCCTGTCAAGTCGGCTTCAAAGGAAAATTCATTTTATATACCTCATCACTGTGTTATAGAAAATGTTAGCCCTACGACAAAAGTAAGAGCTGTCTTTGACGCCTCTATGAAGTCGACAAACAACGTTTCTTTAGACGATACTTTATACGTTGGTCCTAAATTGCATTCGGATATTGTTACAATACTTTTAAAATTTCGTTTGGCCAAATTCGTCCTTACAACAGATATAAAGCAAATGTTTTTAAGAATACTTGTTCGCCCAGAAGATAGGGATTACCAAAGGATTCTGTGAAGATTCAATAGACATGCACCTATCGAAGAATACAGATTGAACACGGTCACTTTCTGACTCAGCTTTTCTCCTTATTTAGCGAATAGAACTATTCGCCAGTTAGCATCTGACGAAGAAAAGAATTTTCCAACGGATTCAAAAATACTGACTGAGGATATCTACGTAAACGATATACTGACAGGCGCTGATTCTTTGGAGGAAGCTTTGAATATTAGGTATGAACTCACATCGATAATGGCAAAGGGTGGATTTGCATTGGCAAAATGGTCCGGCAATTCAGAGGTGATCTTAGCGGATGTTCCATTAGAAGAACAGCAGCCCGTCTGTTTTGATTTAGATCAACCTAGTTGTATCAAAGTGTTAGGTTTACGTTGGGAACCTAACCACGACAGTTTCACATATCAAATTAATGAACTATCCACCACTTGTACAAAGCGAGCTGTGTTGTCTAATTTAGCCAGGATATTCGACCCTCTGGATTTTTTGACACCTCTCACGCTGTTTGCCAAGCGTATGATCCAACATTTGTGGATTGTTGGACTAGAGTGGGATGATGAACCCTCTTGGATTTTGTTAAGAAATGAAAGAGGTTTCAGTCGGAATTACCAGTGATCAAGGAGGTCAAAATTCCTAGGCATTTAAATATTAAGCATCTGGAATGTGAATCGCACGCATTTTGTGATCCAAGTAAAGTTTCGTATGCAAGTTGTGTCTATTTTAGAATTATGGACATGCAGAAAAACATTATCGTGTCGCTAGTGGTAGGGAAGTCGAAGCGAGCTCCTCTGAAAAGAATAACCTTACCTCGTTTGGAGCTTTTCGCTGCTGTATTGTTGTCAGATCTTGTAGACTTTGTAACTCTTCCACAGCATATTAGTTTATCTGGAATTTTTGCCTGGTCAGACTCCAAAGTAGCACTTTCGTGGAGAATATCTCCGGCACATAAAGGGAATACCTTTGTTAATAATCGTGTTACTTATATACAGTAAAAGGTGTCTCCAATTCGATGGACATATATCCCTTTGGGCAAACATCCTGCAAACTGCGCAATTCGAGGCTTATTGCCAAAGCAAATTGTACAACATAGCGTATGGTGGAACGGACCTTCTTTTCTAACGGAGGATTCGAATGGTTCGCCTTTAGAGTCTTCTGAGGTTTGTAGCATCGATATAAATGAAGAAGCTAAAAGCATCGTTTTGGTTTCGTTATTAACTAAGGAATCAGATAGTATTCCGTCTAGATGTTTATCTTTAAATAAGATTCTCAGAATAGTTGCTTATTCTCTGAGATTTATTTTGAATTTTCGTCATTCTGAGAATAGAAAGGTTGGTAATTTGAGTGAAGATGAGATTCACTATTCTCTTCTTGTTTTAGTTAAACAGATGCAATGTGAAGTGTTTTCTGATCTTATTTCCGAAATTCGAAAGGGTATGTGTAGATCCAAGACATTTCGGAAGTTAAACCTTTTCCTAGATGAAAGATTTCCTTAGGGTCGGCGGTCGATTGACAAATTCGCAATTGTCTTACGGAAGAAAATTTCCTTTGTTGCATCCTCAAAAACATCGTTTAACTAATCTCATTATCGAAGATATTTACATGAAGTACCTTCATCCTGGTTTGCAGCATTTGCATTTCTTGATCTCGCAGAACTTTTGGATTTTGTCTGCAAAAAGAGTTATTCGTTCTTGTTTGTCAAATTGTTTTCGTTGTTTTCGAGTTAATCCTAAACCTATCATTCCTTATATGGGAAATTTTCCTGTGGAGCGTGTTAGTCAATTAAAGCCCTTTCAAGAGTTTGCCATTGACTATGCCGCTCCGTTTCTTGTTACCCTTGGTAAGTCCAGATGTATAAAATCCCAGAAGGCATATATTTGCGTTTTTGTGTGTTTTTGCACAAAAGCAATCCATTTGGAGTTGGCTTCAGATTTGAGCACGGGTGCTTTTCTTGCTGCATTTAGGCGATTTGTCGCTCGGAGAGGTCGCTGCATTAGCATACATTCGGACCGCGGAACTCATTTTGTCGGCGCACATCGACAAATCATTGATCTCATGAAAGATGTTGTAGAGTTTGAAAGAATTGAGTGGCATTTGGTCCACCCTCGGGTTCTAATTTTAATGGTTTAGCCGAGGCCGGTGTTAAAAGCTTTAAATCTCATTTAGTTAGAGTTATTGGTCATCAAATTTTGACGTTTGAAGAATTTTATACCGTCCTCGTTCAGATCGAAGCGTGCTTCGAGGTCACTTTATCCTCTTAGTACGGATCCAAACGACCTTAATGCGTTATCGCCAGGTCATTTTTTAAGATTGGAACCACTAACATCATTACCCTGAAGGGATTCTTCCAAGTTGAAGCTTAACACGTTGAGACGCTGGCAACTGTTACAGCGTTTGCACAATGATTTTTGGTCCCGTTGGCATCATGACTATTTGAATACATTGCAGCAACGAAATAAATGGAGAAACCAAAATTAATCGTTAAAGGTAGGAGAGATTGTTGTTATAAAAAATGAGCTACGCACACCGTTGGCATGGCTATTAGCTCGTGTAACAGCAATTCATCCAGGCTCGGGTGAAATCTGTCGAGTTTCAATGGTTAAGACTGCAACGGGTGTCCTTCAGAGACCTGCATCCAAATTGTGTTTGCTTCCAAATCAATATTAGTATTGTTGTAATATTTGCATATTACTTTGTAAAAAGTTTTATTTAATATTTTGGGTAGTTAGAGTTAAAATTGTTATTTTATGGTCGGCCGTATGTTCAATACTGCCTTTGAATTATTATTGTTTATTTTTAATTTACATGGATATTTGCAATTTCTTAAAATAGAACATACAATTGTTTCGGATTTAGTAATTTATATTAATAATTGTCTACTCTTGAAACTCTGCGATTTATTCCGTAAAAGGCGCATGACAGCGATAAGAAGAGTCGAGATGGAGAATTGAACCAGGTAGGTTGTAGCTATAGTTCGCAATAATTTTAATTAAAAATCGTACAAAGTTAGCACGTATTTATCGTGCGTTGTGACATATATATATAGGTCTAGACATAAATTTAAAAAAAGTCTGTGGCTAATGGACCTAACGGTCCGAGGCCAAACCAAATTACAACAACAACAACAACAACAACAACAATATATATATATATATATATATATATATATATATATATATATATATATATATATATATATATATATATATATATATATATATATATATATATATATATATATATATATATATATATATATATATATAGGTGTATGTGTATAATAACATTTGGTTGGGCAACGTAAATAATTGTATTCTATGATTATTCCAATGTATAAGTTACAATTCTCAGTTTACCTTTCTTACAAATTCACTCTCAAAGAGAGTATACATTTCTCCTGAATGTTTAAGTTGAGTAAGGGACTAGTTTGTTTCACAGGTTTCTCATATTTCAAAGGTTTCCGATATCCTCAAAGAGAAAGGAAAAGACAGGAAATACGACAGCTCCCAACCTACGTATAACGTGAAGATATATATAAATCGTTCCAGATCCGACAAAAACAGTAGGAAAGGAAACTTCTGTTTGAAAATGTCTCGCACTGCGGCTGTCGGCGCTAACTAATCGCCTATGTTTGTCTTCGTTTTTATTGTTGAATACAAAAGACAAAAGCCAAGTTTATTCACAGTTTATTTGTGTGTTTGCTTCTATAACAATTGTGTGCAAAAAAATACAGTGGAATAAAACTTTGTGAGTAAATCTAAATCAGTATGTTTTCTCCAGAGAAAAAGCTTGTAGTTTACCGTTCAACTCGTAAACTTTCTATCGGTAGCAAAAATGGATAAGAGAGTTCGAAAACTCATACAAGTAAAATTTATTTCCCATAATGCATTATGTCTATGTCATCGATATTTAGTTAATATTATACTGCTTAAGTCGACGTTTCTTATTGAAACAAAATATTTGAAAATAAGTAAGTAATACGAGGGTTTACTATCTGAATTTGAACGTTTCCATACACAAAAAGTAGCAACACACACGTTACTAAAAATATAAATCTTTCACGTCAAAAAGTCTTGCAATAATGTTCTGAAAAAATAATGTCGCCAGACATCGTCAAAATCAGAAAATTGGAGCCATTATTAAGTAGGGCCCTATATTTAAAAGGGCTAAAAGGTAAACAAATTTTAGAAGATACGCTTACTACACAATGTCCCTCGTATGCAATCTAAGATCGTCGAATTGGGCCAAAACGAATTTCTGGAACACTAAATATATCAAATGACCACGTTTATACATACATACATATATATATATATATATATATATATATATATATATATATATATATATATATATATATATATATGTATATATATATATATATATATATATATATATATATATATATATATATATATATATATATATATATATATATATATATATAAATGGTGGCTGCAAGAATATTGAAAACAAACATATTATTAAAAGATTTATTTAATTTACTGAAATAAAAGAAACAGAATTCACTTATAAAGGATCGTATAGTACTGCACAATATATTTAATAATTAACTTATCAACATTAAATTAAAAATAAGACTAGTAATTATCAGTGACTTCCTTGGGCCTGTCTCGCAGAGCAAACTTTTTCGAAAGAAGGTTAAATATTAGAAATGGACACTCTAAGCTCTTATTCTATATTTAACTAAGATCTGTATTTTGTCCTCAAAGCAGCCACCGCAGAAAAACAGATTTAGCAAACGTAGAATGTTCAAAACGGTAATAGTACACGAAATGCTTTTGTTTTGAGTGCAGAAAACTCATCATTCAACCCGGCCTAAAATTCAAAGAGTGATTTATCGCTTAATTTTCTTTTGATTTTGCCACTTGCCGTGAAGTCTATAGAGATTTCTTCTTCGGCAGTTAAGAGACCTTGGGGACTATTTTGAAATGGGCCCTAACCCACTCGTAACTCGCTATCAAATTGCAGCAAGAAAATAATTTTAAAGTTCTTTGCCAGCATGGCTAAATGATTTTCAGTTGTTCCAAAAACAACTTCCACGCACTGTTCTTCAGTTTTGTAAGTTTTAACACATTCATCTACATTTGCAAACATTTCTAGATGATTGTTACTTTATATATATGTTGCACAATTCCAGTTTTCTACAAAAGGCATTATCTTTATCACTCATATCCGACATATGTGTGTTTGCTCCTTGGAGTTGAAGATTCAAGGTGTTTAATTTCTTGAATAAGGCGACCAAGCAGCTCAATTTCATTACAAATATATCATCTCCAAACTTATCGAGTTCCGCTCGGTTTTCCTCTTCTTAAAATATGGCGATAGTAGGCATAGATTGGGGCTTCTGGCCCACCACCCTGAAGTCTCCACCACCCAGCCGATACGAACGCGTGTGAGGTCACAGTACCAAAACAAGATGGATAACGGTTGAATAGAGCATCACTAGAGGGCTAACCTTAGCTGACATAATCCAAGGTGGCGCCAAAGATAAGGAATGTCAACGTGGAAATAAGAAGCAAAATTTTGAATACATGTGACAAGAACATTCAAGATAAGTGCCGCCGCCATTTTGATTTCATACATAATGCCTTATGTAAAGATAGAGGTTAGTGCGTGTGCAAACCCAACTTTTTTTCTTTTGTTTAGAGGGCATGTGTGACCGTATCACCGTATTCGTTCAATGAGTAGAATGCAAATGTAAAGAAAAACAATTTTTTGGAAACAAAAATAGCGATATTTAAAATTGTATTTTAGCACAGCCACAAAAGTTAGCTTATTTGTGTAATACATTGTCTTTAAATTAGTAAATAATAATAATAATAATAATAATAATAATAATAATAATAATAATAATAATAATAATAATAATAATAATAATAATAAGAATAATAATAATAATAATAATAATGACAACGGTACAATCAATAGATAAGCTGGCCGATACGGGGCCACAGAACATCCCAGGTGAAAGCGGATCAGCTTCGTGTCATACTTAGGAATACCTTAGGACTGAATACCATCAAAGAGGAAGTAAAATATAAAATTAATAACATAGCGGTTACGGAAAGTAACGAGATGCTGTTTGATTGTATTAATGTGCAACCTGTACATACTGAGCAAGAAGAACACATCGAGGGTACTCCAGACAATGAGACAAATTGTCCACAGAAATGAGTCCTGCAGTCGCAGAGTATGAGGGAACAAATCCTTCTGCTAGACCACCATTACCTAGACTCAGATCATCTTGAATGCCATCGCACTTTCTAGAGATCAACACATATTAGCACATGCATACACGGATTTACTGTGCAGCAACTGCAGCAATTAAAACTTTAGGCATTATGATTTCTCATCGAAGGTCCAATCACAGAGACTCCCGTCAAAGAGTGCCCCCGTGGGAAAAGGTTAATAAGTAGAATGAAAACACTTCGAAAGGAAATTGAACAACTGACGCAATACATTGGGGGGGTACAGACAAGAAAATTGCAGAAAGTAGTAGAGGAAATAATATGCCGAGTTCGACAACACTCAGCACAAGATCTAGTCAAGCACACTGCACAAGAATCTTTGGACACCTTAAAACAGAAGCTTTCTCTTTATGCAGAACGGTTGAGAAGATATAAAGCGAGTAACAATAGGAAGTGCGACAATACAATGTTTGAACGGTCTGAACGGACTTTCTACCGTCAGCTTAATTCAGCTACGAATGCAGCCGCCGATACTTTTTCAAATAAGAAACAAATTTAATAGTTCTGGAAAAGTTAACTAGTCACAACAGCCTTCTGCAATATTGGCGCCAGCTAGGCTAACACAGAGCCTGTCAGAGTTATAAGCAGATGCACCATGAGCCGTTTATCACAGACAAAGTCTCCGAGGTTATTAAAGAGCTTTATAATTAGAAGGCCCCCAGGCCTTGCGGCGTCCAAACCTTTTGGCTAAAGAAATTTGGGTGTACACATCATCTACTGGCGGTGTTAATAAATTATGTTATACTTGACCCAAAGATGATGCCATTATTTTTTACACAAAGTGATACGTATCTTCTCTCAAAGGACCAACAGTGTTCTGCAGACCCCGGCAGATACCGACCAATAACTTGTCTCCCGACCCTATATAAGTTGATCACATTCTGCCTTGAGAAACGCATATATACGCACTGCGAACGAAACAAGATAATTGCGAGTCAGCAAAAAGGGTGTGCCAAAAGATCTATGGGATGCAAATAACAGCTAATAATTGATTCGGTTGTGTGCAATACAGCTTACAATGGACGAAGAAATCTCTTTGCTGCCTACGTGGATTACAAAAAGGTATTTGATTCAGTTCCACACGAATGGCTTATAAGCGTGCTGAAGATCTATAAGATCGATACTTTTATCCTGCGGTTTCTTGAACAAACAATGTCTACCTGGAGAACAAAAATTCAGTTACGGGTACAAACGGGTGACAACATCGAAACCAGCATGATATTAATTAGAAGAGGTAGATTTCAAGGCAACTCGCTAAGCCCATTGTGGTTCTGCCTCGCATTGAATCCACTATCAAACCACCTGCACTCCACCAGATATGGCTTCGGTATAAAAAGCAATGACAGTGAGCAAATGAGGCTTAATCATCTCCTGTATATGCATGATCTGAAGCTGGTTCCCTCCACAAATAACCTCCCAAAACAAAATCGTACGTTGCTGTTCAGGGCCCAATAACTTGGAAAGGGCTCCATCTGAGCTCAGTTCCTTTGGTATCCGAGATACCTGCGATGAGTGAATGTTCCCCTTTGAGGGAGTGTGAAAGCCGTTCAGGCTAAAGTCGATAATAATAATAATAATAATAATAATAATAATAATAATAATAATAATAATAATAATAATAATAATAATATTAATAATAATAATAATAATAATAATAATAATAATAATTGTAACGAGAGAGAATAATTGCGAGAATACTTCATCAAAAACTGGCTCTAAAAGTGAGACTTTTAAATCTTAGTACGGTACCCTACTATAGATACACTCGTGGTCATGTTCTTAAAAAATTCATTATGCAAGTTGTACTGGGATCGGACTGTGCTAAAAGACTAACGAGTGGCCCACAACAGGCCAGATAATAATGGTAAATAGTCCTGCAAACAAGTGAAGCTGATTGTTGTGGCCATTCCGAATTGAAATAACCTAGAGATAAGGTACAATTGAAAAATCATTAAGTACAAAGCCCTCGAGGTGCAAGTAGAGGCAGTGAGGGTAGATAGTGTCCGAGTGATCCCGATAGTCATGTCGTCAACTGGTGTGGTTCCTAAGAATCTTCAAGAAAACATTAAGTGAGTGGGTCTTGGAGAGCACCTTTATAAGGTTATGCAGCAAGCGGTGATACTTGCCACTACCGACACCGTGTGGAGATTTCTGAGAAATCAGGATGTGTCGCGTTGTCGTTCAGGGCTTGATAACTTGAAAAGAGCTCCATCTGAGCTCAATTCCTTTGGTTACTAAGATTCCTCCGATGAGTGAATGTTCTCCTTTGAGAGAGTGTAAATGTCCTTTGGGCTTAAGTCATAAAATCATAATCATAATCATAATAATATATTTATCATAATTACACCGTCATACAAGTAAGCTTGGCTTCTGATTGTAGCAGACACAATTACTATAAAAGATGCATTCTAAATAAAACTATTTATCACTTCAAAGGTTTTCTATAGATCTTGCTCTAGTTATAATTTTTCGTCACTAACATGTGTCCAAACTTTTTTCATTCTAAGATTAAATTAAAACTACAGTTCATCCATATTTACTTAAAAAGATAAACATTTAATAAACGTTAAAATGCTTGCAACTATAATTTTGGCCTGTTAATATGACACTCTATAAATAAATAAAAGTAACCAATAACAGAGAAAATGAATTTATTGTTTACTTTTAAAACGCACTCTATACTTGAGCCCGATAGTTGGAATGTGTCTAATTTAAGTAGCGTAAAACAAACATTTTTAAACAGCTTTTATAAAAGTCACATATGAGATTCCAGAGTAAAAATCTCCATTAAGTGAACGAATACCAACTTGACAACGATAAGCCTGTCTGTTTTGTGAAAATTTAAGATCCGTACCCTCTATTTCAGGTACCGCATGTACATACAACCAGTCTTTACAAGATACCATTAAAAGAATAAATAGCGCTAACCCCGTATGAACAGAACGATATCGGATTGTTAATTTGCATAAAACCATTTCGACCATCTGAAGTAGAGTGTTTATAACGCTCCTTTATAAAAGGCGCAACAAAAAGTTGCATGGAATTTGCATAAAATGCTAAGGCCAGAATCGAGGGTAATTGTATGAAGTTTTCTTTAGATGCTTATCGCTTGACTTTACTATCCCCTACACAGTTAGTCTGACCTATAAATTTAACTTAGGGAAAACTGACGATAAACTTTTCGAGTGCATTTCAACAGGGTTTGGACCCAAGCCAAGACGCGTTCTTCTAGTTGCTTCTTATTAGCGTCGTAAGTCATTTGTCTGTTCTTAGCTTCGGTCGATGTTCTGTGCACAAATAGGATGGGGCCGTGACCCATTTGACATTGAAAAACAGACACAATATGCAAAGGGTTTAGTTGTGAAGATTACTTTAACTTAGTTACCACTTGTAATGAAGTGATTATTCACTAATGAAGTAATTATTTACGCAGTGGTTTATAGGCCGCAGGTACTAGAATATAAATAGTTTTTAAAAATTCCAGATAATGTGTCTATCGCTGTGTGTCTGGTTGCGAGAAACTGGTTAACTTAGCGATATTAATATCAATTGGTTCAATATTAGGAACTTTCCTGCGAGATAGTTTGCGCTTTTTAATTTGGGCTCGCTTGGGTTTTAAAGCAGACGGCTTTTGGCCGTTCAGTAGTTTTGAATTCGAGAACTATTGACTGCACATTTCAGAACATGAGTGTTGGATTTGTTGGACCTTTGTAACAAATTTCTTTTGCTTTAATCACGTTGAGAGATTTTAGTAGTTTCAATATAAACGATTTTAGTGAATTTTCTTTAAAAACGTTTTACTAATGAGTCGATCGTGACTTTGGAATTTTGAAAAAATGTTTTCAAATGAGCGCAGCCCCGTGGAACTCACACCCGAGGTCATTTTCAGACTTTAATGTTTATATACAGTGTAGCTCATTTAAAATAAAAACACCCTTATAACTTTTGCGTTATAATTTGATTTTGATGAGCAAAAAATCAAAAGATATAAGATGGAAAACTCTCTAAATGCTCTGCATATTGTTTTCTATGTCACCTGACCAAGGCCTACTAATGCAGTTTTTCTATGTCAAAAAATGGGAAAAGGGGTTCTGACCATCTTTAGGCGGCAAAGAAGTACGCCAGTGAATTTGGCATGCCTCACAATAGATATATACCAAATTTCATTCAAAAAGAAGAATTATTAACCATTTGTGAGTAGTTTATTTGTGTGGCTCTTTTGATATGGAATACCCCTGTAAGTTTTGTATTTATAACGCTATTTTCTAACGAGATCTCACAAAATGGAGAATAAAGAACTCTATCGATGTTGTCAAAATAGACCAAATAAAAATTGTTTACTATATCATTCGATCAGAGCCTACTAAAACTATTTTCATATCTGAAAAATTATAAAAAATATGTAGGGTTGCTTTTAGGGAAAAATAAGAACGCCACTGGATTCACCATTCTTTAAAAGGGTTATCTAAGGAATTTCATCAAAAAATAACTATTATGACGAACTATGAAAGTCAACAATAACAACAAAAAGTTTATAAATGCTGTGGCATATAAAAATAGTTTTAGTAGGCCGTGATCGAATGGCATAGGAAACAATTTTTATAGGGTCTATAGACTTTTCTATTTTCTATCTTTTGAGACTTCGTTAAAAAAATCCCGTTATAAATGCAGCTTGTACTTCTAACCTGTGGGTGGAAAGATCTATGGCAAAGATTAATCTGTGATTTTCCGCTCATCTATTGGTATTTGTGTTGTTAAACCAATTTTGACTTACGTTTGATTTTCGACCTGTATTATTGCTAACCAGTGAGTGGAGTTATCAATATGAAAAATCAATTTGCGATTTTCCTCTCGTCTGTTGATTAGCATCGTGACTCCGATTTCGTCTGATTTTTTTTAACTTTTCGACTTGTTCATTTCTGACCGGCGATTTAGATTGTCTCTATCATATGTGAATCTGTAATTTTCCTGTCGTAAGTTGGCTTTAGAGTTACTGACTGTTTTTATTGTGTATGACTAGCGTGTAGAATTATCTTTAACAAGTAACAAATTTGTGATTTTTTTCTTGTCTGTTAGCTAGCATTTATGAACCCGACTATGACTTCCCAATTGTTACAAACCGGTTTTGACCAATATTTGAGTCGACTTATTTGTTTCTGACTGACGATCTGGATTTGCGGAACATAAATCTGCGACTTTCCTCTTGTCAATTGGTCTCTAATTGGTTGATTTGTTTGGTTTCGTTTATAACCAGCGAGGGGATTATCTACTTCGAGCATGAATTTGAGATGTTCCTCTCATTGCTTATAACAATTCAGTCTGTATGGCCAGCACATAAGTTCTCAAACTTTAACATTCACATCTTTCCGTATTTCTAACCTTATGTGTTTGCTATGATAAGACAGAGACCATACAGCCAGCGATGTCACTTGGTTTCCAACAAGCCCCGTTTTGACTTAGTTTGTCTGGCTGGTACATAAGTTACTAGAATAGGCATTAACATCTAACCGTAAATTTTAACCTTATGTATTTGCCACAGTAGGATGGAGACTGTATCAACCAAGGGTTGCGGTGCTATCGGGGCGGCAAGGCCGCGGACGAGCCCTGGGGGAACAAAAAAAAAATGGAGACTATGCAGCCAGCGACATCACATGGTTTTGACTTCCCTATATTGACAACTTCTTAATTTTGACTATCCCGATCTTGAACACTCGTCGTCAGATATGTCAACATAAAATAAATCTGGATGTATCTCACGAGGATATAAATCTGCTCGGTATTATGGATTTGTCTTAGTGGAAAACTTTCATCAATTTGTGGCCTTTATTTCTAATTAGTTTTATTTTCTTTAGTGGGCAAGTTTTCGTTATCGTGGTTAACGCTAACGAATTACCGACCCCCTATCGCTGATGAGGTATTTGGAATGCTTTGTCGAACTATTGCTGTCGTTGTTGATGTTATCGATTTGTCGCTAGCTTTCATAACCATTATCGTTAATATAGCGAATTGTCGTCAATTATCTTTGATGGAACGATTGATTTTGTTTTGTCGTGTCATTTCGTGTTGGCGAATTTTTGTTACTTTGTCTTTCACTACAAATTATTGGATATATTTTTTTAAATGTTGGGCCATATGGACACCGCATCTGAATATGCATCTGGAGAGTCGTACTTACCAAATTATTTCGCTTGTAGCAAATTTTCATTACCTTGCTGTTCGCTATGAATTGATGTTTGACTTGTGTTTCTTCACGTATGGTAAACATATGATATCAGTAGCAAATTGTTTGTTCAGTTATTGAACATACTTTACCGATTATGAGTTTTTTCTATTGCTTCTAAGCTTTACCCTTCAAACTCTTCTTTTAGAACCCGATTTTGACACTCTCGGCGTAGAGTGGGGTCTTTTGTCAGTTATACCAACGCCTTACGTCCGTCCGGTCTGTCGTTTAATTCGCGCGGTCAGGCCCGGTAATAGGGTGATTTAGATTAATGGTGTGTGAATGTTGCGTGGGAGTGCGTTAATAGGTTGACACCGTTGGCTACTCCACAAAAGAAAAATATACGATTTGAAACGATTTTTTGCGCGTTGGGACATAAGGATGTGTGAGGGAGGTATTCCCTTGCACAGTTTTAAAAACGAGATACTCTTTTCCTACTCTTCTCTCCCTTGAAAATTATTAATCACAAATTTCAACGTACCTTTCGTTTTCGGCTTAACTTTGGCACTTGATATTTGGGATTGGACGACCTAAGAGTGTATATATGTCTTTTGTAGTTTGTTTCGTTTGCTTTTGCCTTTGGAAATTTCTGGGGATTGCGCATTTCAGTAATAGTTACTAAACCATTCCCTTTATTCCTACTTGATATTATGACTACCTAGATTTCGACGCTTACCTTATGATGATTGCCTTATTATCAACCCTTATTCCGTGAAGTACCTTATTATATTGGCACTTTACACTTTAATGCAGATTTGTAAAGAACTACAACAATTATCTTCCATTTCGATACTTTTAGGGCAACTTGGCAACATTCCGATGTTCAAATATGCAAAGCGGCATGCGCTAGTACTAATAATGACAGTTTCGTTGAGGTGTGTTCGAAAACACTGTGATTTTATGTTATTTGATAAGCATAGTGCCGATTTAGAGGTTCGTTCAGAGTGTTAATGTCATTGCGAATTTGCTGATCTCTCAATTTGTATGATGAGTAATGTAAGTATTAATATTTTGTTACTTTGATTTTATCAAAGCGAGAGAATTACAGCAAATTTTTTGGGTGCTAACATTTGACATTGCAGATATTATATCAGTAACTATTCATTAGCACCCTTGCCAATCATTAGCAATTTATAAATATTCTGTTTTTCAATTATTGGCAGTCTGCTGAAAAATCACTATTAATCCTTGCCGTTGTGCTTTTTAGATGTCGAAGGTAACGAAAAATTTTAAATATTCCAAGGAATATTCTGAGGATATTCTTCAAAAAACAATAGAAGGAATAAAATCTGGTGCCCCGAAGAACAAAGTGTCTAAAAAGTATGAAATCCCCAGGTCAACTCTTCAGTTCAGACTTACGCCGAGATTTACAACAACGGCAGTTGGCAGGAGCACCTATTTCACTAAAAATGAAGAAGGCAGAATCGTGGAGTGGTTAGTTGAAAGTCACAGTAAAGGATTTCCCCAACAAAAAATCGACGTGCAAGTGGCAGTCAAGGCTTTTATGGGTGGTAGTAGAAGAGATCATCCTTTCAGAGACAACACCCCAGGGGATCGCTGGTATAATCTGTTTTTGTAACGATACCCCATTTTAAGTCAACGGAACCCTGAGCTGTGACACCAGCCTCTGCCAATGTTTCATAAACGGATATGAAGGGTTGGTTTCGAGAAGTTGAGACCTATCTTGAGAGCAAAGATTATTTGTCAATATTGCAAGACCCAACGAGAGTGTATAAAGGTGACGAAACTTCTTTCCAATTTTGCCCCAAACTTGGAAAAGTCATTGCGCCTAAAGGGGCAAGAAATGTTTATGAAGTAGACATTGATAAGGCGAAACAGAATTTGACTGTTATGTTTACTTTTTCTCCAGCAGGTATCACCGTTCCACCATTAATTATATTTTCTAATAAAATACTATCTAAGGTAGTGAGCGAGAGTGTGCCAAATGAGTGGGGAGTTGGGTTTAGTGAGAACGGATGGATCAAGTCCGAAATATTCGTCGATTACGTAAGAAAAATTCTATACCCATATTTAACTAAAAATAATGTAGCTTTTCCAATTATTTGGTTTCTATATGGCCACAAAACCCATCTGACATATGCATTGACTACATTATGTACCGCACTGCAGATTATATGTATAGACTTATACCCAATTACAACTCGCATTATGCAACCTGCAGATGTGGCATGTTTTAATCGTTTTGGAAGAAAGGTGTACTGGCATGGAGACAGAAAAATCCGTATTGTAAATTAGGTAAAGAACACTTTGCACCCATCTTACAAACTGTAATTTCTTTATTAAAACCAGAAACTGCAGCAAACGGATCCAAAACTTGTGGACTACATCCATGGAATCCGAACAGTATCGACTAGCAAATGTCTAGGGAAAATTCGGAATAAAATCTCAAATAATGCCACAAATTAATATAAAAATATATAATTTCAACAGTTCAGCCAAATTGTAGGCGTAGAAGAGTTACAGTCACTAAAAACAAATATAATCTCTGGCTGCACAAAAAAAATTGTGAGTATTTGCATGTTCTGAAGTTAATTCATAATAAATTAACCGAAGACAAAACTATGCTGACTGAGGAGCAAGCGGATCCCTATAACGAGGGAGAAGCGACAGATTTTGACGCTATCGATATCTCAATTTTTTATGAACCTTTTTTTAGCGAACAAGATTCTAAGACTATGCCAATGGTGTTTTCAGAACCAGAAGGTGAATACAGTTATTGCAATAAGATGTTGGTTCACGAAAATGTGCTCCTTGAAAAATAAGACAAAATAAACCTACCAATTTCCACTGAAACTAGTGAGAAGTGGCAAGACACCAAAACTGCATACATAATATCTAAAGAAATTCCCGAGGTTACTATTGGAGACTACTTAGTGCAACCTAAGACACCGCAAATATCAAGCAAAAAACAGACAGCAAGCATACCGTATTGTATTACTTCTTCAACATATAAAAAACTTATCGAAGACAAAGAAATAGCGAAGGAAGAGAAACAAAGAAAAAAAGAAGAAAACAAACAGAAAATGATGCAGAAAACACTAGAACAGAAGAACCAGACAAAAAAAGAGATCTGTCTGTAAGGACAACACTAACATTAATTAAAAACATACAAACCCCAAAGCAAGACAAAACCTCACAAGCCGATGAATTTCGCATCTCTGATCTTGAAACTTTAGGAAGCTTAACCAAGAAAAGCACTTCTCCACAAAGATCACATGTAAAAAAAATTTTTCATGAGGATAATGATGATTTTTCTCAAGCCAAAGAAAATAATCCACCAAGTCTACCGCTGAAAAACAATCTAGTAGCTCGCAGAGGTTTGTGTTTCACCTGTGGCGATAACATATACCTGGCAAATATAGGTATAGAGTGCCAAAATTGTTCAAGAACATATGCTAGTTGTTTGAGTAAATACAATATTTATAAAGACTTTTACACTTGCAGGATTTGTTCACACCAATTTCACACACATGTCGAAAAACTTGTCAAGTAACACTTATACTGTCATTAAACACAAAAACTGTTTATAATATATCTACTAAAACATTTATACTTTTCTATTTTTATGCATAATATATTTTTTTAACTTTCAGTCGGGCTAGGTACTTATTTGTCAGTTCCTTAATTAGGTACGCAGATACCTACGTAACTCAAAATTTAAACATGCCAATCATTAGCGATTTAGTATGCCAATAATTAAATTATCGGTGCCAATGAATGAACAAATAGAATGCCAATAATTAGAAGAGAGTTGCCAATCAATGGGAAAATTCACATATTTCAATCGTTCTTATATTTTGGAACAATCTTTGTTATTTAAATAATATTTGGCCAATTGAATCTTATAAAGCTGTTTTGCTCCCATATTTTAAAATTAGAACCATCAAGATTACTGCTCTGGTTTTTTATTATTGACGTTATAATTAAAAATTAATTGCCATCCTTAAAGTGCCAATGATTCGGTAGTTTACCCCATACATGTTCAATTTAGAGTAATTTTTTGTATCTTTTAACAACATTTTCTAATATTTTTTTACTCTTAACCTAATAGTTGGAAATAAACAGAGACACAACTGCGTTGGGGCCTATTAAGCCATAAAGACAGACAAATGTGGGCCGCGGAAAGAACTTGGATAACACAAGGTCAGACAATAGGCTACTTATTCTAAAAGATAGTTGTATCTTTCACATTTACATAGTATCATACAAATAATAGAGCTGGTTTTATAGAATCTAAGGTGATGCATTGCAACAATAACAAACACTATATTAACTGTAAATAAATAAATAAATATATATATATATATATATATATATATATATATATTTATATATATATATATATATATATATATATATATATATATATATATATATATATATATATATATATATCTATTATGTTTATAATTTAAACCCCATTTGATTAAAATATTTAACTATGATCTTATTTATATCATGTTGGTTAGCACTGAGTAAGTTAGCTATACTCAACGGTCTCTACTTTCCCATTTAACGCTACTTTTAGTAATACACGCTAATGCTTATATTTTTGACATGTAACTATAATATGATTCAGATCTGCTATTGAATTTTCTCCACAGTCACAATAAGGATTATCCCTAACGCCTATCATATATAGATGTGCAGGGTACCTTCCATGGTTAGCCTTTCACCTCGATAAAATATTTGAAAATTCTCGACTAAGATGGCATTTTCTTAATTTTAGTGGAAGGTCTTCATGTAGACAAGTATACTGGTTCTCAGAGTTGTTTCTAAAATTCAGATACTCCTGATTCCAAATACTCATAAGGTATTGATAAATGAGTCTACGTAGATCCGTCTGGTATATGCTGTCATCATAATGAATATCTTGGAGAGTTGACGCTTTTTTACGTAGGCTGTCTACTAATTCATTGCCATGTACACCCATATGTCCCTTCGCCCAGAGAAAGACTACCTTCATGTTTTTGTGAATGAGTTTTTGGTTCATGTTTAATATAGCTGCTGTTAGAGCTATTCCCTACTTTTACATGCTCTGTAGCTAAAAGTTTATTATCATTATGATCTTAAGGGATGATAGGGTATGGAATGGAGACATAGTGCCTCTCCACGTCAGAACCCCCACCCCCGAATATTTAGGGTTCAGTCCTCTACATGATAGGTTATGCTTACGGTTTTCTGAGACGCCTAAATGATCAGTAATGTACCAATTTTATAACTAAGTTGCGTGAAGCGCTAAAAGAAAAATCTCGCGAAAGGTTGAGAAAGGGAGTACTGTTTCATCAAGACAATGCCCACCGTCATAAATCACCTTTCTCAAAGTGTGCCATCAACAGCGCTGAATTCTAACTATTAGAGCCTCTGCCAAAACTCAAATAATACTTTAGGTGGAAGTGATTTTCGACAGATAATAAAGTGGAAGTGTCTGTAGCTGAGTGGTTTAAAGAAATCGGAAATACATTTTGTTTGAAAGCTGTAAAAATGTTAGGGCATTGTTGGGAAAGGGTGTTAGGTTAAAAGTTATTATGTTAAATAATAACAATTATTGCTAGTCTTTCTTGTATAGATCAGTGGTGGAGTATAAAAATCAGGTCTCGTATGCTTTGCTTTATCAATATTAAAATTGATTATATTACAGGTAACTTAAAACTAAATACCTACCTAGCATTATAAAGACTTTGCGGATTTTCGTGTTCTGGGCTAATGTACTGTTTTTAGTAATACTAAACCTGGTTTAGCTTTACTCAATTATGGTAGTGTTATCTTAAATATGAGGACAAAGAAAATATTTCCTAAATTGCTTGTAGAGAGTTGCCTAACGAAGTTCACGTAGACCGGATTCCTGAAATAAATTGAATATGGTTCTTTCGAGAACTTATTAAGTGTATTGGTTGCGCAATTCTCATCAGTCTTAAATTATCTAATTTAAGATATATATCAAGGTTTCCTCTCGGAGAGAAGCTTAGAAATGTAATCTTATACCTCCCTAAAATGATACGTATTCAAACTCTCTCTAAAATTTTGCTTTTGAAAAAATATTTTAACATTTGCTTTAAAATACTTTACTTTTAATATAAAATAAAAAATAGTCATTACACAGCAACTGCGTTATGGTAGCGAATTTTCATAGAAATAATTTTATTGTTAAATATGTCTTTTTAGTTAATTTGCGTAGTAAAGATTCGCTAATGGGAAGATCCCGACTTTTGAGTTTTGGAAAATTTTCTTTAAACGGGTGCGAACTAGGCTCACTAAGACCCATATCCGGAGTCAGTTTCAATTCTTATATGTTTATAAATACATATATGTATCACATCGATACCTAAAAAATAATAGGCTGATTTTGATTAAATTTGACAGGTGCTTTTCTTTTCTAAGTGGCTTGGATAGGTTTTTTGGCCAGAAAAATCAGACCAGGTTTTCTGGGAAAATGTTGGGTTTTCATTCAGAATTTTTTTATCTTCAAAAATAGCAAAACCGTGGTAATCATTGCTAGGGGGGTTTACGTTGAAACATGTAAACTATATACTAAAATTTATTATCTTTATATTACAAGGAAAAAACTTATAATCATTTAATAAAACAAATGTCTCGTGCCAGATCATTTCTATGAAAATTTACTACCATAACGCACATGCTGCGTCCAAACTTCTTTTTTAATTAAAGACATTAAATTTGGTTAACAGCAGTAGGTATGGTAGAACGGTTCTGAGACCTCCGCCACCTCCGCCAGGCTCTGCGCCTGCGTGTCACGTCAGGGTGACGAAACAAGATAACGGGTTAGATAGAGAGCGAAAAGAGCTATAACCTGAGATGACGTAATCCAAGAGGGCGGCCGGAAGTGAAAAATTTGAGAAATTTAAATTTTTCAAAAACATTTAGATTAGGCTATCAAGTTAACAGAGCCCACTATTTCGATTTTTATAAAAATGACAAACAAAAAAATATGGCTGGTAGCGCAGGCACCAACTTTTTTATTTGTAAGGTTAGACACCCATGTGTGGTGTATCACCGTACTCGTCTCGATGAGTGGAATTCAAATATGATATTTGCGCATGCACAAAGCCAACATTTCGAGTTTTTAAGTAAGGGAACACATATGGGGTATCATTGCACTCGTCTCGATGAGGGGAGATAAAATCTTTATTTATTTTATATATATATATATATATATATATATATATATATATATATATATATATATATATATATATATATATTAAACGTGAAGGGATCTCGGAGACTTGTTAAGCAACATGATGGCAACAAGATGATAGCAGCAAGGGGCTGGCTGCACTCAACAGCAGGAGCATCTGAATCCTTGTCGAGACTTGCATGTGACCTCGCTAAACTGATCATATCAATTCTCATTTCCTGCCACTGCTAACATTTCTACTCTTATTTCCTGTATCAGCGTTCCTTAGGTTGATGAAAATAGTGTAAAATGAAACAACTGATTTAAGTACAATCAATTTATTAGAATTAAATCATAAAATGTACATATTAATTTGTTACACAATAGCTCTTACAATACCAGTTGGAGGTTTATATTCAAATACACAATCATAAATAACTAAACTGTAAGCTCTGGTTCTATTTGGAAAATTGTCTCTACTGATAAACTCCGCCTTGATGTCTACCATTGAAGACTTGGTTAAGTCATTCTGGTGCTGACTGTCGATTACTCATCATATTTTAAGAGAGGCTTTGACATGTTTTTATAACAAAAACTTTTTTAAAAGTCTATATACATCTGGTAGGCTTTGGCATATTTAGATTTCTCGAAACCCATATTTATATATTCATAAGGGTAACATTCTGAATTTAGAAACACTCGTCTACCATACCAATGTTATCGAAAAAGTGACCTTTCTTGCTTACGTTGTCTTTTCGATCTGATTGAAATGAATATAATCACATATATAGCTCTTTCTAAATTGGTTGCAGTTTTAACAGACCATATATCTTAATTAATATGTCTGCGTGATGGTAGCGCATATATGTCCCATTTACGATATGCGAGAAATATATATGTGACTTTTGAATTTTATTCATCAGTTCCAACGTCATTTTATTGTTTGGAAATACATGTTTTGCTTTTAAAAACATGTTGGTGACAGTAATTTTCGATCTTGCTGTACCAGTACTATAATAGCCGTTGGCATCATTTCGAGCTCTTGTAAATCAGAAAGTATGTTTACCACAAAGAACTCCTTTAAAGTGAAGGAAGAAACTGAAGAAGAACCAATTAGGTATGAGTATGTGAAACTTGTCGTTTAAGGTGATATGATCTGACGATACATTCAGTCAAGCATTGCTAAGAGATTTGGCTTCATTCTTGATAAACGAGAGCAGGCTTTTAATGGCGGTTGTGGTGTATGGGTCTCGTTCTCGTTCCACTTCCCTGTTATTTAATTCATAGATCATTGATTCAAACAGAGCTTTTCCTCGATTATTTGAGATATAACTCACCAACAGCATTTTGTACGGCTAGAGGTTCCAGAGTATCTTATATTATTATAGCTGATTCTGCCAGACATATGAAAGCACCTTGCTGATTGATGTTTATTTCGACCTAATCACTGTTACGAAATGGTTTAGTTGGTAAATAGTATCACCGAAGATCTTCTCGATCGATGGAATCGTCAAACTCCAGGTTTTTGAATATTTCTAGTTTTGATGACAAGACTCTTGAGGAATCAATATTATCAGAACGAAGTGTACACTTTGAAGTGGTTGACTGTACTAAACTTGTCTTGGTAGATTCAGTTGCTTTTATATCCTTAAAACTAGCATTCCAAGCAATCCTTTTAAGTTCCAAGCAAACAGACATCTCTTCACTTTGAAAGTTTACAGGAACTGAATCTTGGTCTATGCCGGTGCTTATATTTTAAATCTTTTGTTGGTTCACTGGTAGATAAATTAGATTCTTAGGTTTTATATTATTTTTCAGCTGTCAAAAAGAGAAGCTTCAAAATTTAAGTGAAAAGAAAATTTAAAATTACACTGTGTTTTCATTAACAAAATAGTATGGAAATTGCTTAACAAGAAAGGAGATATAGTTTAACAAAACTGGAAGTGTTAGCCACTGATGGAACTATACTGGTGAGGAGTGAGAATAAATTACAATTATACTGTCAAATCTGACAGTTTTTTAACACGACTTTGGATGAAAATATTATTTTAGATACTAAGCTTTAAAATTGTACATTTAATACAGCCACAATCCTAAGCTTATTTGTATTGTACATTGTAAAATGTATGTCATAAATAAATAAGTAAATAAAAAAAAAATATCGATTGCGTAGCCAGGATCCACCATCGATGCAAACTCATATAGGATCCTCCTGGGCCCTCCATTTAAATACATGTAAGTTTTGTAGTCTAGTATAGACAATCAAGTCTATCTCTGGACATTCAAGTCAACCCTGAATTATAACGGTGTTTCCATGCAAATAGATTCGATTATTTCGTAGGGAGTCAGGTATGGACAAGATATTATTAATAATAGAGACAGTGGTAAAATATAAATATATAATATATTTACTTATATGTACACTATAGCAAGTTAACTAATTTTAAAATTGTCTCTCGGTGCAATTCTGGTTTTTTATTTAGACCCAGTTCTACTAACAGTTTGATCAGCTGTTTCTTTGAAATTTGTTTTTCTCTGTGCGCCTTTTTGATTGCAATTCATTTTTTTTTTTTTGGTAAAACAGTTCTCTCCTTTAATTAGCTTATTATCTTCTACTGATACCCGAAGCTCCTCTGTCACATTGCAAGTGTCTTTATTGTGCCATTCTTTTACTGATGCGTCAACTGATACGTTTTCAGCACCTTTTGATGCCTAACATGATATTTCATCTCTTACAGAAGCACACGTTCTTCCTCTGTCATGCAGCCAAGAATCACAGTACACTCGCCTAGGATAGTGCGAATGCGGCGTCCACGAAGACCGCCGTCATCTCTTTGAAAAGGTTTCTGCCCATTTGCACAAGCACTATACCTTTATACACCAAGAGCATGATCTAGACAAATTATTTTCTTGAAAGTTCTTTTAGGATGCAAACGTCGCCCTGCACGTTGCAGCTTCTTTTTAAATCACTGAACCGTAGACCCATTTGTGAAATGTATCAAAGCGTGCATGTGTTCATGCGCCACACTTCCTTCATCTGGTTCTAGATAACATCGACAAATCCAATACCACTTAATATTTGGTACACAAACTAACAAATTAAAATCTTGTTTATTTAAGAGAAGATGGAACCACTGTGTACCACAGTCTTCGTAATCTGTGGCCATTTCTTCTGGTGAAATCGCCTTAATGTCATTAACATTTAGTAAACTCAGATAATCAGCTTTTGATATGGAAGTCATCTTGTAAAAACGATGTGAACAGAATGAATCTCCAGAGAATACTAGCCGTATACTCCCAAACTATTCGATTATATGGTGCATCTTTAATTATCGCATATTGTCGTGAATCATCGGTGTTGTTCGGATCAGACAAACCACCAGTCAACCAACCAAGATAGACAGGAGATAAAGAAGATACAGGACAGACAGCTGTCTAGCAGGACAGACAGCTCTCTATCAGGACAGACAGCTGTTGTCTGTTAACTGTTTGTTTGTTTAATCAGAACAACACCAATGTTTCACGAAAATATGTGATAATTAAAGATGCACCATATAATGTAATAGTCTAGGTGTACATAGCTAGTATTCTCTGGACATTCATGCAGTTCTCATCGTTCTTACAAGATTACTTCCATATCAACACCTGATTACCAGAATTTACGAAATGTTAATGACATTAAGGCGATTTCACCACAAGAAATGGCCAAAGATTACGAAGAGTGTGCTACACAGTGGTTTCATCTTCTCTTAAATGAAGGAGATTTTAATTTGTTAGTTTATGTACAAAATATCAAGTGGTATTCGATTTGTGGATGTTATCTAGAAGCAAATGATGGAAGTGTGGCGCATGAACACATGCACGCTTTGATACATTTTACAAATGGGTCTATGGTTCAGGGATTTAAAAAAAGACTGCAACGCGCAGGGCGACGTTTGCAGCCTAAGACAACTTTCAAGAAAATAATTTCTCCGTGTCATGCTGGTGGAGTATTAAGGTATATTGCTTGTGCAGATGGGCAGAAACCTCTTCAAAGAGATGGCGATGGTCTTCGTGGAACGCCACGTTCGCACTATTCTAGGCGAGTGTACTGTGATTCTTGGCTGCATGGCAGAGGAAGAACGTGTGCTTCTGTAAGAGATGAAATATCATGTTTGGCATCAAAAGAAATTGAAAGCGTATCAGTTTACGCATCAGTAAAACAATCGCACAATAAAGAGACTTGCCAGTGCGACAGAGGAGCTTCGGGTATTCGTAGAAGACAAGAAGTTGATGAAAGGAAAAGACTATTATACCAAACAGAAAAGGGAACTGCAATCAGAAAGGCGTACAGATAAAAACAAGTTCAAAATAAACAGCTGATCAAACAATTAATGGAACTGGATGGAAATAAAAAGCCTGGACGCAGCAAGTGCGTTATGGTAGTGAATTTTCATAGAAATGATATGGCACAAAATATTTTATTATAACTTTTTTTGTAACATAGAAATCTAGATTTTGGTGTATAGTTTACTTTTTATATCGTAAACCTACCTACCAAATTTTGTTATCATAGCTTTTTAATTTTTTGAGATAAAAAATTTTTTCGAATGAAAACTCAAAATTTTCCTGAAAAACCTTGTCCAATTTTCCTGACTACCGAAGTTATTCAAGCCATTTACAAAAGGAAGGTACGTGCCAAATTTTATCAAAATCGGTCCATAATTTTTTGAGTTATCGGTGTGATACATATATATATATATATATATATATATATATATATATATATATATATATATATATATATATATATTTACTCAAAAAATTGTAGAAATGCCGTCAGTTGCAAAATAAAACTCTTTATTAAAAGCCGAGCTTTCGGAAACGTTTATTCCATTCGCAAGGCTACAACATGGAAAGAAAAGTTTACAATTTACTTAGGAAAAATATAAAAGTTTAAAATACTTACATATAATGTGAGTTTTACTATGACTAATTATGTAATAACAAACATTGGGCTTTTTGATTTTTTGAGATAAAAAATTTTTTCGAATGAAAACTCAAAATTTTCCTGAAAAACCTCGTCCAATTTTCCTGACTACCGAAGTTATTCAAGCCATTTACAAAAGGAAGGTACGTGCCAAATTTTATCAAAATCGGTCCATAATTTTTTGAGTTATCGGTGTGATACATATATATATATATATATATATATATATATATATATATATATATATATATATATATATATATATATATATATATATATATATATATATATTTACTCAAAAAATTGTAGAAATGCCGTCAGTTGCAAAATAAAACTCGTTATTAAAAGCCGAGCTTTCGGAAACGTTTATTCCATTCGCAAGGCTACAACATGGAAAGAAAAGTTTACAATTTACTTAGGAAAAATATAAAAGTTTAAAATACTTACATATAATGTGAGTTTTACTATGACTAATTATGTAATAACAAACATGAAAAAAAAAGTGACATACGTTTACAAAAAAGAACTTGCGCTCTGTCTGAACATAATCTCGACAATGGCCACAATAAAAATTTTAGTAATGTTTCTATTTTACACTGTGAAACCTTAAGTAATAAAAGAATGTGTTTAAAAGAATTTGAAATTACTTTTAACGACAATTTAATGAACTTAAAGAAAGATGATAATTTTAGAAATCATTACCCCTATTTATATTTCCTAGACAAAAACAAAAAACAAATTCAAATAAACAATAGTTAGCTTATATGTCAGTTTGGCACTTTTAGACTTCACTCAAATTTAAATAAAGGTTTTTTTCATGTTTGTTATTGCATAATTAGTTATAGTAAAACTCACATTATATGTAAGTATTTTAAACTTTTATATTTTTCCTATGTAAATTGTAAACTTTTCTTTCCATGTTGTAGCCTTGAGAATGGAATAAACTTTTCCGAAAGCTCGGCTTTTAATAAAGGGTTTTATTTTGCAACTGACGGCATTCCCACAATTTTTTGAGTATATATATATATATATATATATATATATATATATATATATATATATATATATATATATATATATATATATATATATATATATATATATATATATATATAAATTGAAACTGACTCCGGATATGGGTTCTAGGGGTCCTAGTTCTCGCTAACTTGCAAACATTTTTCAAAATTCACAAGTCGGGATCTCCCCATTAGTGAATTTTTTTCTACGAAAATTCACTAAAAACCAGAATTGCAAAGAGAAACAAATTTAAAATTAGTTAACTTGCTGTAGTGTACACCTGAGCAAATATATTATATTTTTATATTTTACCACTGACTTTATTATTAATAATACCTTGTCCATACTGGACTCCCTACAAAATAATCGAATCTATTTGCAGTTAAACACCGTTATATTTATGTCCAGGGTTGACTTGAATGTCCAGAGATAGACTTAGTGGTCCATACTAGACTACAAAATTTACGTGTATTTAAATGGAGCGTCGAGGATCTTATGAAGCTAGTTTACCTGTTGAAATAGTGGATGTTAAACATATGCGCATAGAAACCAATATTGTGTCTGGTTCCTACTTATACCGGAGAACCTTCACAAACGTTACCTTTTTTTTAAATACATAAATATAAATATATACATATATAAATGTATAAATATATAAATGTATAAATATATAAATATATAATTTTATAAATATATAAATACATAAATATATAAAATAAATAAATATTTTATCTCCCCTCATCGAGGTAAGTGCAATGATACCCCATATGTGTTCTCTTACTTGAAAACTCAAAATTTTGGGTTTGCGCATGCGCAAATGTCATATTTGAATTTTACTAATCGAAGCAAGTACGGTGATATCCCACACATGGGTGTCTAAACATACAAATAAAAAAGTTGGTTTGCGTCTGCACTACCAGCCATATTTTTTTTGGTCATTTTTATGAGAGTAGAAATGGTGGGCTCTCTTATCTTGATAGATTAATGTAAATGTTTTTAAAAAATTCGAATTTTCCAGCTTTTTCACTCCCAGTTAAACATCTTGGTCGCCATCTTGGATTACCGTATCTCATTCTAAATATATTGTCACACTCTATCCATCTACCATGTTTGTTTTATCACTTTGGCTACAAATTCACCAGATTTTTCACTTCCGGTCGGCCATCTTGGCCGCCATCTTAGATTACGTGACCTCAGGTTAGATCTCTTTCACTCTCTATCCAACCCGCTATCTTGTTTCGTCACCCTGACGTCACACGCAGGCGCAGAGGCTGGCGGAGGTCTCTAAACCGTCTCTACTATACCTACTAACAGCATAATCTTTATAGTAAAAGCATTGTGCCAGATTATATCAAAGTAAGTTTATTGTTTGAAAAGGTAAAAAAAGTTCCAGAAAAAACTTATCCCATTTTCGTACCCAAGCTTCAAGCTATTTGCACACTTGCTAAGAAATTATTTTTCAAATATTGTATTTTTACGAAACTCTAAACAATTTTTTTCACGAAATTCGAAAACATTTTTTCACAATACCCTATTAGACATTCATTATTGATTGGCAACATAAAAAAATCTGCGAGAACTGACATATGCCGAGTTTCACAAAGTTCGATGAAATATTTAACGGCCAGTTAGTTAATCAAGGCTTAATACAACCAATCACAGCTTCAAAATATTTGGTCGTCGTGGCCAAAACCCCAATCATAGTCTGAAATTGGTCGTCTGAAGCCTTGATTAACTAACCGTCCGTTAAATATTTAATTGTGAAACTGGGAATAAATATTTTTTACACAAAAATTTCCTGGAAAAAAATACATAAAATTCAAATTAGATAGTAAAGTTCAAAAGAAAACGTCAAATTTTTTTCTTAATTTTTTGGGGAATTTGAACCAGTGGAAGCAGAAAAAATAAATCATCAAAGTACTCATATTTTCATCTCACAAGCTGCCAGTAATAAAAACGTTATCGAGTTTGTCACTTTGAAGTTTCATTTGACTTTTGTGAAAACAATATATCAACTATTTACTTATATATTATGAAAACATAAACACAGATAATCTCATCAAATTAATTATTTCTTTCGTTTTTTATACGAAAGTTAATTTAATACTTTTAACATTCTTCTTCAAAAATTCGCCAAATAATCACTATTCGGCTATCCGAATTTCATTAAAAAAAAACTGATCCCTACATGAATCATGGTATGCGATTATAAATATAAATATTTCCAAGACTAGAGTCTGTTAGTATAGGGAGTGTTATACAAAACTTGAAGCAGATGGCATGCCTATCGCTTCTGAAGCACAAAATACAAGCTCTTCCATTTGAAAAAATTGAATTACCACAGTTTGAATTGTTTTAAATTGAGTCGCTATTTGAGAACGCCCTGTATAGGGCATCTTAATTACTTCCACTTCGTCAACACGTCTGAAAGTATAGCATCATCGACAAAAAAAATTTTGCTCATAAACGTCGTAAAAAGTATATAGAAAACATGATTTGGAAACGATTTTTTTTTTGTCTGTCGGTCTGTCTCTCTGTATGTAGCCACGATAACTTTCGAACGAATTGAGATATCGTCTTCAAGTGTGGTATACATTTAGCACCCGACAAACAAACGATTCGGATTGCTTCGGGTTAAAATCGCTCCAGGGAGTAGAGGATGAATGCGGGCGATTAGGTGAAAATTGACATTTTTTCCTTAAAAATTGAGTAATATAACGTTTTAGGGTTTGTTTATTAGAAAACTTTCAATTTCATCAAATATCTGGTAGTCTGTGTTGAAATTGAATCAGGGGTTGAATGTGTGGGGTGAAGTATCGGTGACAGAAATTTCGAATTTTTTTTTTTGTTAAAACAGCGTAAAAGTCTCAAAACATATCGAGTATCAGTGACAGAAATTTCGATTTTTTTTGTTAAAACGGCGTAAAAGTCTCAAAACATATAGAAAACTTGATTATGGAACCAAAATTTTTGCTCTGTCGGTCGGTCGGTCTGTCGGCCTGTACGTGTGTTTGTTAGTGAACGAATTGAGATACCATCTTTAACTTTGGTACCCAGGTAGCACTCGACACATGAAGGCTACAAATTTGTTTTTGGGTAAGATCGTTTCAGGGGGTAGGGGATAAATGATGGGTGATTTGGTGAAAATTGACATTTTTTCGTTAAAATTCGAGTAATATACGTTTCAGAGGTTTATGGGTACAGAAATACGAATATTTTCTTTGTGGTCAAACCCTAAATTCATTTCATGAGAATATTTTTCTGAGGAGAGTATATTATTACAGCTATGTGGAAGTTATGATTTAATTTTTAGCACTATTTTTTACGAATAATATAAATGTAAAACCCAATATAATTCATCATCTTCATAAAACTCCGCTATCTATCGGTAAAAATTCCTCATATTATGGTACTTTCTGATAAAAATGTGACAAGTTGCAAAACAATTAAAATAACTCAAAAACGATGAAGGTTATCAATTTTATTTTCTTACAAACATGCATTATAATTCTCTGGAAAATGCAACACTGTAAGGGTTGTTTGATCAAAAAAGGGAAAATTGTATCACCAGCGAAATATGGGCCACACTGTCATTGTCAAAAAAAAATTATGAGATGCACCTCAAGACACCCTATAATTCTCGTATACATTTTTTTCACATCATTTATAATAATGGATATATTGATCTTTATGGTAGAAACGCGACTTAACTTCACGGTTAAGACGTGTGAATTTTTTAAAACAATTTATTTAATACTTTGAACAATCAATACTTAATTACTTAGTTACAAAAAAATGAATAATATAATATACTAAAAATAAGACGATCAACCTACATGTGATCTAAAGTCTCTGCACTCGGTGTGCTAATGACTAACTCGGAACAAGAATGAACGGTTCTACCTCTGTGATTAGCCTCTTTATAGTCTTCCCTCCAGGCGTGGCACTATTGTCTCTGGATCGCAAGGAATCTGCTTATGTTGATTCTCACAGTGATATTCCGTTCTACTTGCACTTTGAACCTGCAAGTTCTTGGCTCCGTTAAGACGGCGGCTGACTCAGCGGTTCTTACCGTGGGAAGGCGACATTGTATTATAATGGGCCATTGTTTGGGCTCCATTTATCTCCTCCCCTTTTTAAAGACGAAGCTATGGTTCGTTCCGGATTTTCAACGGAAATCCGGACTCGGTGGTTCCTGTTTTTGTTCCTTTATCTTCTTTGCGGGTTCTTCGTTTCTTCAACCCCATTCGGACGGCTATCGTTGTGATGGTTATTAAGACAGCTATGTACAGTAATATTGTCCATATACTCAGGTGATGGATTGGTATTGTTATAGGTCCTGGTATATTTTGTTTAATTTTTTGAAGTTGGTGTTGGATTCGATTGATGTTGTGTAGCTGTACGTTTTCTAATGATATTTCGGGTACTGGTCCTGGATTTGGTTGATCTTCTTGAATGGGGGTTTCTAGTGTAGGCAGGTTGAATAGTTGTTGTGTTTCTGCTGTTGCTGGGCCGGTCTTGTAAATTTTGTTGCCTATGGTTAATTGGCAATTTGGTTGCAGGTTGATTAATTTTGTACCCTTGATGATGTTGGTCCACTCCTGTTCCTTGCAAGTTATTCTGGCGTTAGTTTCTTCGGGTGCTATAACTATATACTGACTGGTTCCATATCTCGAAACTGTGGTTCTATTAATTTTGACTAATTCTTGATTACAATTGTTAATAGGTTTTTGAAATTTTATTAGCTTTATTTCACATGGGTTTTGATCATTCATGGTTGTTGGATTGTCGTCTTTGCAAAAATATATTTGGTTCTTTAAATTTTGACATTCTTCATTACGATAGGCATATTGTTTACTGCTTAGGATAAGGTATTTGGTTCTAGGAATTATCATGGTAAAAAGGTGTGTTTTTCTAGGGACAGGTAATGTATATAATTGATAATAATCATATTCTGATTCATCTACCAGAGGTATTTCTATTTGAAATATAATTTTGAAATTGTTTTGGACGGCTTTTATTTTAAAGACTTTTTCGTATAGATTTAGATCAGTGGTTGTTATTACTTTAGCATTAGTTGCATAATTTTGGATTTTATTGATTTCTTTTATTATAAATGTTGGTTTTAGTATGGATGTGTGAAAGATTCCTAATTTTGCAAAAGTGATGGCATTTTCTGTTGTTAGTGCTATTTCTTGAATATTGTTTAATAATTGTCCTAGCTGCATGAGTAACTCTAGGATCTTAATGCGATGATAGTGAGTTAATTGTTCACTTCGCAGGCTTTCTACTGTATTACCTAATTCATTTATCCTATTTACTATCGTGCCTTGGTTATGACTCAATCCTACTATCGTGTTATTAAATTCGAGAATTGCCTCGAGCATGATTGAATTTTGAGACCTAAAAAGTTCATAATGCTTGTTGAATGCGTTCCCCATCTTGTGAATCGAGATTCCCCGTGATTGACTTAAATATAGAACCTAGTCCGTTTATTAGGCCACGTTTTCGTCTATTAATAATATTGTTATTCGGAAAAATCCTATAAAATATATCGTCAACATTATCTATGGTGAAATTCAATGTCAATATGAAATTATGATATTCAGAATGGTAATCTTTTGTCATGAAGGTAACTGTATTTGCGTAGTGTCTTTTTATTTGGTTGTAGTCTCTATGTAATTGTGTCAAGTCATGTATGTGTATCAGATTCCAGTTGCTAGTCTCAGTGTATGCTGTGCCTAATTTCTTTGGTAACATGCCTGGGTTGTCTGTCAAGTCTTGTATTTGGGCTGTTATTCCCGTGGAAAGGAACCTGCAATACGTAAATTTCTTAAATGTGCTATCGTCTGTTCGTCATTTTTGTGATTTATTAAAATAGCTTTGTTATGTTCTAATAGGGATATTATTGAGTACGGTCCTGAAAATGGGTTTTTATGTTTTTTATGAAAGCCTGGTGGTATCTTTTTATAGACAATATCACCTTCCTTGAACGGTTGGTTCGTGTTTTTATTTGTCCGTTGTAACGTTTTTATTTTTGAATTCTCTATCCTGCTTCTGACTATCTCGTAAATAATTTGCATTAAATCTTTATGTTGTACGTTGTATTGCTGTGTAATTATGACTTCCGGGTCATAGTTAAACATTTCGGGTATGTAGCCAAATATTAAATCAAAAGGTGGTTTTAGTATCTGTGAGTGTATTGTCGAGTTGTAAGCGAATATATAATATGGTATTAAGTCTATGGGTTTCATATTTTTAAATTTCATTTTGAATAATCGATAATGTTCAATAATCGTGCTGTGAAATCTTTCGATAGGTCCATTGGATGTTGGGTTTTGCGGTGTTGTTATATGTAACTCTATCTGATATGTTTCTAATAGTTCTTTATTTACTTGGTTTGAAAACTCCGTACCTGGGTCTGCTATTATTATTTTACACGCTCCATACTGTGAAAAGTACTTGATCAAGTTTTTTGCAATTTCAGTAGCACTTTTACTTTTTATTGGAAACGCTTGGCCAAATTTACTAAATGGATATATAATTGTTAGGAAGATAGCTTGTTCAATTTGGAATGTGTCAATGTGTAATATCTCTAGTGGTTTAGATGCTGTGGGGGTGTGCTCCAATGCTATTTGTACCGGGTTCCTATTGTATTTGCACGTTTTGCATAGTTCGCAATTTCGTACATATTCCTCTATATGTTTCTTTAAGTTGGGATAGTAGTATATTTTCTTCATTCTTTGGTAAATCTCATCAGCCCCGCGATGGTTACTCTTCCCCTCGTGATATTTCGTTATAGTCTCGGTTAATTAGTCCTCGTTAATTTCATTCCTAATTTCCAGACATCTATAAAATTTGGGTGATTCTACGTTATTAAAGTTTTTATTGATTGCCGAACTTACTAGTTCGTAATCTTGTTCATTTACAAAAATGCAATAATATTTCCTTTGTGGTAAACAGTATTCTTTTATAAATTTCTCTATCTGATCCGGTTTATTTAAATTGAAGTTTGCATAGATGAAATTTCTTTTATCTCTTCTGACTGAGAATATGTCCGGTTTATCCGTATTTTTAAAAACTATCTGATTGGTTTTGCTGTTAACGATTTCTTCTTCGAGTATTGGTATGCCTGGTGCCGAATACGAGTCCGCATTCGAGTTTGCTGTGTCGTCATCGTCAATTTCTATGATTTCTTCCTCTTCGTCGATATTATTCGCCATTGACTGATTATCTATGTCTAGTGGGTTTATTTCTACTCTGGACAGTGCATCTGCTGCGCAGTTTAGCTTTCCTTTTTTGTATTCAATTTTAAATTTATATTCTTCTAATTTTAATCTCCAACGGAGCAATTTTGAATTTGGTTGTTTCAACGAAAATAACCATTTTAAAGGTTTATGGTCCGTGTATATAGTGAATTTCCTTCCGTATAAGTATGGTCTAAAATAGTTAGTTGCCCACACGATGGCTAATAATTCTTTCTCGATTGTGCTGTACCTGGATTCGGTGTCGTTTAATGTCCGGCTGGCGTAAGCTATCGGGTGATCCGCATTGGGTTCGCCCTGGCTTAATATTCCGGCTATCGCTACGTTTGAAGCGTCGGTTGTTAATATAAAGTCTTTAGAAAAATCCGGTGGTATAAGTACAGGTGAATTCATTAATATGTCTTTACATGAGTTAAAGGCAGCAATGTATTTTTCGTCGTTCACGTTTATCTTCGAGTTTTTCCTTAAACATTTTGTTAGTGGTTTCGTAACGTGTGCGAAGTTTTCTATGAGTTTACGATAGTATCCAACTAATCCTAGGAATGATTTTATTTCCTTTGGGGTTTTAGGTATCGGGAATTTCCTTATTGCGTCCAGTTTCTTTGGATTCGGACGAATCCCGTCTGGGCTGACCACGTGTCCTAAAAACTCGGCTTCCTTCCTTAGGAAATCGCTTTTGTCTAGCTGGATCTTTAAGTTGCTTTGCCTGAAGCGCTCGAATACTAGTTTTAGTTTCTCAAGGTGTTCCTGTAAAGATGTGGAGAAAACTATGACGTCATCCATGTATACAAGGCATGTTTGTCCAATTAGGCCTTCTAATACGTTTTGCATGAGCCTAGAAAAGGTCGCTGGAGCCCCAGATAACCCGAACGGCATCCTGGTGTACTCCCAATGGCCTGTATCGGTGGTAAACGCCGTTTTTTCTATGTCCCTGGGGTCCATTTCAATTTGGTGATACCCAGAGATCAAATCGATCGTCGAAAAATATTGGGCTCGCCCAATTTTGTCCAGTATTTCATCAATTTTGGGAATTGGGTGTCTGTCCGGTATTGTTTTTTCATTTAGTTTCCTATAGTCCACCACAATTCTCCATTTTTGTTTATTTGACTTGTCCATTTTCTTTGATATAACCCAAATAGGTGAGCTATATGGGCTGTGGCTTTTCCTAATGATTTTTTGTCTTAACATGTCATTTATTTGTCTGTCTACTTCCGGTTTATGTACGTACGGGTATCTATATAATTTAGAATGGACAGGTATGTCGTCTGTTGTCCTTATTCTATGTTTTATCGCATTTGTGTGCGTCAATGGTTCGTTTTTATTTAAAAATATGTCCTGATATTCTGATAATAAACTAAATAACAATTGTTTTTCCTCGTCATTTAATTCTCCTGTATCTATTTGTTCAATTAAGACATTCTCATTATTAATCCGTTTTTGATTACGCCCCGTATCGTAAGTGTTTAAATTATTAATATGAGTTGTACTAGAATTGTTATTTTGTATAACTACTGGTGCAAACGGACTTCTCCTTGGGCTGTATCTGGTTTCAGATGCATATTGTTTATTTAATCTGCTGAATGGCCTATCTCTTACATTATAAGCTTGGTTATTATTTAGTACGTGATTAATTGTCTCAAGTTCTTCATTACGTATGAAATACTGCTGGGTTATTATATTGTTTAAATTTAAATGAGTCTCGGGTAGCTTTAAACCATCTGCGTTGGCTTCTGTTTGTCCCGATCGACTTACGCTAAGATCTGTGAATTTTATTGGTATAATATTCTTGCCTATATACAGTTTGTGCTCCTTAAAATCTATTTTAGCTTCGTTTCGTTTCAGAAATTCCATCCCAATCAATCCCGAAAAAAATGTGTTAAAGTTAAACAGGCAAAACTCTTGTATTTCCTCTGAAATCGATTTAAGTTTAATACGTGCACGCTTACAGTGCTTCGAAATGCCATGTACGGTGCGTATGGTAAAATCGTGCGTAAATATGTTTTTAGGGAACTTATAATATGCTACAGCAGGATTCAAAAGATTTTTTGAAGATCCTGAGTCTAACAAAAATTTACCTGATATTTCGTTTAATTCTATATACGGTAACTTACATAATGTATTCATATTATTTATATCTATCACGGTTCTCTCGTTGAGAGCCCTGCAGTGGGAAAATTTCGCTGTTGGATATCGTATTCCTCGGCTGGCGAATTTTCGTAATTTAATTCTTCGTTTACATAATTTAAATCGTAATTTGTTTCATTTACTTCGTTTTCATTAAATTCTATATTATTTACGTGAGCTGCTCTCCTTGGTAATGACAGTCTAGTGTTAGAACTATCTACTTCCATTGGTTCGTGATAATTTCTGTTAGCATTATGATTTATATTGGGTCGACCCGGTTGATTATTGAAGTTGGGTCTCCTAAATTGACTCGAAAAATTTTGCCTTGGTACAAAGTGTTGATTTTGTCTAGGCTGGGAATTTGTGTGATTGTTTTGGTTATTATGTTGTTGAAATGGTCTAAAGTTTGTTTGGAAAGGTCTCTGAAATTGTACATTCTGAAAAGGTGGGTTATTTTGTCTCTGAAAGAACGTACGGTTTTGTCCTTCTAATTTATTACTATTGCTGAAATTCTTATTTATTGTTTTATCTCTATAATCGAAATTTTCCTCCGCGAATACGAATTTCAAGGCTTGTTCTATGCTCGAAGGTCCTTGACTACGCAAGACGAGCCCTAACGGATTGCGTAACCCTCCTAAGAACGCTTTTATTGTTTGATTCTGGTATATGTCTTTCTTAATTAATCGCACGCCTTCATTTTGCTCGTTAGCTATTAAACTTGAGATGAGCAATTGCTCTATATGACGGCATCTGTTCGCGAACGACAGTGCGTCTTCAGCATTACGCTGTTTCAAGGTTAACATCTCCGCTAGTAAACTATGATCATCTCTTTGGTCTGAAAAATTCTGAACAATGGCCTCTCTCAGGTCTGCCCACGTATTAATTATCTTTGTATTTACTATAAGCCGGGCTGTTCCCGTTAGTTTAGTTTGAACATAATTTAGCAAGAAGTGATTCATATACAGATTCTCGTCTGGCACGTAGAACTGGTTCATGACCAAGTCACATGCTTTTAAAAAGTTGCCTACGTTGGCTGGTTGCCCGTCGAACTCGGGAATAGCTTTTAAGAAAAATTCTTTGAATTGGTCTGTCATGTTGCTACTATTACTACTCTTATTAATATTTGAATAATTTATTGTTCTGTTATTGTCGCTAATGCTGATTGATCTAAATCTATACTCTATGTTACATAAACTTTGTGATTCTTCCTCTGAATCAGACATATAACGTTACAATACAACACATATAAAAAATTGGAAATGTAAAATGGGATAGCAGTAAACTTACCATAATACGATGGTTGCTGCTTCCATTTGGCTCTGCTTGGCCACTATTTCTGCTTTAACTTGGCTCTGCTTGGCTCGAATTGGTTATTAGGCGTCGATACGCTTAAAAATCGATATGCTTTCGGTTTTCTAACCAATACTAACGACTGTGCCACTTAACTTCACGGTTAAGACGTGTGAATTTTTTTAAACAATTTATTTAATACTTTGAACAATCAATACTTAATTACTTAGTTACAAAAAAATGAATAATATAATATACTAAAAATAAGACGATCAACCTACATGTGATCTAAAGTCTCTGCACTCGGTGTGCTAATGACTAACTCGGAACAAGAATGAACAGTTCTACCTCTGTGATTAGCCTCTTTATAGTCTTCCCTCCAGGCGTGGCACTATTGTCTCTGGATCACAAGGAATCTGCTGATGTTGATTCTCACAGTGATATTCCGTTCTACTTGCACTTTGAACCTGCAAGTTCTTGGCTCCGTTAAGACGGCGGCTGACTCAGCGGTTCTTACCGTGGGAAGGCGACATTGTATTATAATGGGCCATTGTTTGGGCTCTATTTATCTCGCGACACCTTGTATATATGCAAACAGGCAAAAACTGAAACTAACCCCGGATATGGGTTTTGGGGGCCTAGTTCGCGCTCTTCTGAAGAAATCTCAAAATTAAAGACTCGCGGTCTTCTCGATAGCAAAATTTTTCGACAAAAATACGCTAAAGGTTACAGACTAGTAAACCATAAGCTCTAGAACGAAGACTACTGCCAAAGCATCAGAGAAACCGTCTATTTAAAATGAATTTTCTACGTACAGTAGTAGACGTCGCGCAGTGTAAACGTGTTCGTTGATCTCCGTTAATTATAAGTGAAAATAATGGGTTTAACTCCAGAAAATCAAAAAGCAGTGTATAATTTACGTCATAAGACTAACAGTCTATGTAAGGAAGAGGAGAAAAATTTAAAAAGTTTGTTTACACTGGAAGAACTAGAGTCTACTGTTAAAAAAGTAGTGTGTATAACATTTAGTGAACTTCTGGACGAGATAATTCGACTTAAACAGGAAGTGGTTAACTTGAAAGAATCTAACATTGATCTTGTTAGATTACTGAGCGGAAATCTTCCTCAATTTGGTGTTTCGTCTACTAATTTGCAGGTAAATAACAGCATGCAATTAAACGGCGACGGTGAAAGTTTTCTAGACAGGTCAAGTTCATCAACGGAAACCATTATCTCGGTGGTCACTGATAAGCCGGATTCTGATAAATCGGCCGAGACAGCACCAGCAAAAAAACATGTAAATAAAAATAATGAAACTAGGCCAGAAGATAATATCTGGCAGAAAGTAAACAAAAATAAAAACAAACATTCTCGATATATTAATGATCAGAAGGGAAGACCTAGTGAAGTTAAAAAGCAAAACAAAGCTAGCTTGAATTACATCTCTCATGATATAGTCACAGGCTGTGGTACAGACGAGACTACTATACAGGGTGTTGCAGCGACTTCATGGTTTTATGTGGGGCGAATTAAGGGACAGGTGTCTGAAGAGGACATGAATAGTTTTTTCAAAACAAGATGGCCTGTCATCGATATGCGATGTGTCAAGTTAAACAGCAAGGGACAAAACAGCAGCTTTAGGGTTGGTATAAACTCTGAAGCAAAACATACTATTTTAGATGGTTCATTGTGGCCAAGAGGAGTTATCATAAAACCCTATAAATTTTTTCGTCGCAGTTATGAGAACACTTCCGAATAGTGGTGAGACTGAATTGAATGACAACTGTTCCATCAATAATGCCGTACAACAGACAAGCTCCGCAGCAACGAATTTCACAAACTTTGGGCATTTAAATATTAGTTGGAAACTGATTCATTTAAATATACAGTGTTTAAGTAATAAGGTTAATATGCTTGAGCTTACTTTGAATGAACATTCTCCCGATTTCCTCTGTCTCACGGAGCACTGGATAACTCGTGATTACGGTTTAAATGAATTTAAGATCTTGGATTATGTTTCAGTGGCAAGTTACACGAGAAAAAATCATTTACATGGAGGAGCAGTAATATTTGTTAAACAGGCTATGAAAGACAGGTGTAAAGAAATAGTAAGTATCGCAAAAATGTCTGTAGAACTAGATGTTGAGTGTTGTGCTGTGGAGTATGACAGGGCAACTTGTGTGGTGGTACTGTATAGACCTAGTACATCTCACAATTTTGAATGTTTCTTTTATGTGCTGGAAAAGATATTAACTAAAATCTGTAAAAAATATCGAAACATAATTCTTTCTGGAGACTTTAACATTTGCAGCATGGATGTCGCTTCTTCTAGGGCAGCGGAGTTACGTGATCTGATCGGGTCCTTTCAGTTGATTTCATTAATTAATGCACCAACTAGGAGAGGGTTTTACAGAGGTAATCTTGTGCAGACATCAATCGATTACATTATAACTAATAATGATTCTGCAACGGCCAGAGTGTTCGATCCGGCGCTGTCGGACCATTATGCTCAGGAGGCAGTTTTTGGTGTTGTGACTGGGAGCGAGGGCACTTCGAGCGAGCCCTTTTTTGTAAAATGTAGACGTTTTTCAGGTTATAACCTGAAACTATTTGGACAATACCTTGATGAGCGACCAATTAAGCTTGGTCTGCCATCAGACACGCATGACATAGATCAGGTCTTTGAAGTGTTTTGGTTGCAATTCCACACCATTTTTGACGAGGCCTTTCCGTGTGAGTTGATTGAGCAAAAACAAATCTCTCACAACAAACTGACATATAAACCCTCTCCAGAGGTAAGAAGATGTTGCGAAAATTTGAAAACTCTCAACTGGATTAAAAAGAATTGTAATGATGACCAGGTAACAAATGATTACAAAAAATACAAAAAACAACTTAGCATGAAAATACAGCAGGAAAAACAGGACTATTATCATAACTTGATACAAAATTCAGATAACAAAACAAGAACGCTTTGGTCAATTGTTAATTATAAATCTGGAAAGAAAAATGGCAAAAATAAGTCAATAATAATTGAACATAACGATAAAATAGTCAAAAATCCAAAAATTATAGGGAATCTATGTGGTAACTTTTTCTCACAGGACGCCCAAAACCAGGTACGATTGCATTTTAACAACTCTAACAGCAATTCTTGTACAACTTCATTGGTAAATAGGGAATCGTTGTTTTTGTACCCGTTTACTTCTCTGGAGATTGAAAACGTTATAAAGAACCTGAAAAAGAAAAAGTCTACTGGTATTGACGAGGTGCCCATCTCGGAGTACTCGAAGATAATAGCATCTTATATCTGTGACATATTGAATTTGTCAATAACTTGCGGCAGTTTTCCTGTGCAATTAAAGAAAGCAAAAGTAGTTCCGGTTGCTAAAAAGGGAGATAGTTTTAATATCCTAAACTATAGGCAAATATCCATATTGAGCGTGTTTTCTAAGATAATGGAGAAAGCGATGGCCAACAGAATTGAAATATTCCTACGAAAACATAGTTTGGTCACCAAGTGTCAATATGGTTTCCGGAGTGGTTTATCTACGGAGGAAGCTACTAGTGATTTTATACATCTTCACGAGGATTTAGATAAGGGTATGCACGTGGTAGCTGTCATGTTCGACCTATCGCGCGCGTTTGACACGCTTAATCCGGGTTATGTAGGCGAAAAATTGCGATGCCTGGGTATACGTGGACAAGCAAATGACTGGTTTTTGTCATTTTAAAATGATAGACGAATGGTGGTTTCGGTTGGGGGCACTTTTTCGGATTCATATGAGATAAATTTGGGCACTCCGCAGGGTAGTATTTTGGGTCCGTTGCTGTTTGTTTTGTATGTGAATGACCTGCCCGACTACATAAAGGTGGGTAGGGTGTTCATGTACGCGGACGACACAACCGTGGCTGTGTCTGGTCATGATGGTGACGAGGTAAGTCAAAAGGTAAACACCTTAATGCGACAGTTTGGTGAGTGGTGCAAAGCAAACCACTTAATCATAAACCATGATAAAACATCGCTCGTAGAGTTCAGGAGTTGCCACCGACTGCCTCTCATTCTGCAGCTTGAGGATGGAATGCACTGCTGTGCTACGGAGGGAAGGTTCCTTGGGGTCACGGTTGATCAGCACTTGTCCTGGAGGTCGCATGTTAATTACGTCTGTGGCAGGCTTAAGTCGGCGTATTTTATGATATACAATCTTAAGAACTCTCTAAGTGACCAACATTTGCTTTCTGTCTACTATTCGGAGGTGTATCCATTGCTGTCATACGGCATCGTTGTCTGGGGTCAGTCCATAGATGTTAATAGGGTTTTTGTGCTTCAAAAGAGAATACTAAGGGTAATTTTTGATATGCACAACTCTGAGTCATGCCGAGAACTTTTTAAGCAAAAGAAAGTTAAGACGTTGGTAGAAATTTACCTTTATAAGGTACTGAGTTTCATACATGGCAAAAAACATATGTTGCCTAGACATTCAGACAATCATTCGTATTCCACTAGGCACTGCAGTCACATTAATTTAAACCATTTTCAAAGAATGGCGTACAAGAAATCCCCTGTGTATGCGGGAAGTGTTTTGTACAATTTGCTTCCGGAAAGTGTAAAGTCCACTGGAAACATAAGAACTTTTAAAGCCGGTATAAAAAAATATTTAAGTGAGCAATCATTTTATGCGGTCGATGAGTTTGTTTCGTGCTCTGTGAGGCAGATGATTTAACTGGAATCTTTTTTGATGTTTTTGTACTTGATTGTTTTGTTGCTTAATATTGTTCATGTGTATTTTTGTTATATTGCGGTCTATATAAGTGTATACAGACGTTTTTATCTCATTGTTTCAAGCGTTGTGTTTTTCACATTGTGCACTTTTATTTTTGTTTTTTTTTTGTAAATAAACAGCATAATTGTTTTTATACTGTACTGTATTATATATTTGTGTTCTTGTTATATTTTTTATAACTATTGTGACGAGCTTATCCATGTATTATGGCAAGAAGGCGAAAATAAATTATCTATCTATCTATCTATCTATCTATCTATCTATCTATGTTGTTGAAATGGTCTAAAGTTTGTTTGGAAAGGTCTCTGAAATTGTATATTCTGAAAAGGTGGGTTATTTTGTCTCTGAAAGAACGTACGGTTTTGTCCTTCTAATTTATTACTATTGCTGAAATTCTTATTTATTGTTTTATCTCTATAATCGAAATTTTCCTCCGCGAATACGAATTTCAAGGCTTGTTCTATGCTCGAAGGTCCTTGACTACGCAAGACGAGCCCTAACGGATTGCGTAACCCTCCTAAGAACGCTTTTATTGTTTGATTCTGGTATATGTCTTTCTTAATTAATCGCACGCCTTCATTTTGCTCGTTAGCTATTAAACTTGAGATGAGCAATTGCTCTATATGACGGCATCTGTTCGCGAACGACAGTGCGTCTTCAGCATTACGCTGTTTCAAGGTTAACATCTCCGCTAGTAAACTATGATCATCTCTTTGGTCTGAAAAATTCTGAACAATGGCCTCTCTCAGGTCTGCCCACGTATTAATTATCTTTGTATTTACTATAAGCCGGGCTGTTCCCGTTAGTTTAGTTTGAACATAATTTAGCAAGAAGTGATTCATATACAGATTCTCGTCTGGCACGTAGAACTGGTTCATGACCAAGTCACATGCTTTTAAAAAGTTGCCTACGTTGGCTGGTTGCCCGTCGAACTCGGGAATAGCTTTTAAGAAAAATTCTTTGAATTGGTCTGTCATGTTGCTACTATTACTACTCTTATTAATATTTGAATAATTTATTGTTCTGTTATTGTCGCTAATGCTGATTGATCTAAATCTATACTCTATGTTACATAAACTTTGTGATTCTTCCTCTGAATCAGACATATAACGTTACAATACAACACATATAAAAAATTGGAAATGTAAAATGGGATAGCAGTAAACTTACCATAATACGATGGTTGCTGCTTCCATTTGGCTCTGCTTGGCCACTATTTCTGCTTTAACTTGGCTCTGCTTGGCTCGAATTGGTTATTAGGCGTCGATACGCTTAAAAATCGATATGCTTTCGGTTTTCTAACCAATACTAACGACTGTGCCACTTAACTTCACGGTTAAGACGTGTGAATTTTTTTAAACAATTTATTTAATACTTTGAACAATCAATACTTAATTACTTAGTTACAAAAAAATGAATAATATAATATACTAAAAATAAGACGATCAACCTACATGTGATCTAAAGTCTCTGCACTCGGTGTGCTAATGACTAACTCGGAACAAGAATGAACAGTTCTACCTCTGTGATTAGCCTCTTTATAGTCTTCCCTCCAGGCGTGGCACTATTGTCTCTGGATCACAAGGAATCTGCTGATGTTGATTCTCACAGTGATATTCCGTTCTACTTGCACTTTGAACCTGCAAGTTCTTGGCTCCGTTAAGACGGCGGCTGACTCAGCGGTTCTTACCGTGGGAAGGCGACATTGTATTATAATGGGCCATTGTTTGGGCTCTATTTATCTCGCGACACCTTGTATATATGCAAACAGGCAAAAACTGAAACTAACCCCGGATATGGGTTTTGGGGGCCTAGTTCGCGCTCTTCTGAAGAAATCTCAAAATTAAAGACTCGCGGTCTTCTCGATAGCAAAATTTTTCGACAAAAATACGCTAAAGGTTACAGACTAGTAAACCATAAGCTCTAGAACGAAGACTACTGCCAAAGCATCAGAGAAACCGTCTATTTAAAATGAATTTTCTACAAATCTTTTAGTAAAATAAAGGACAATGATGCTTGAAACTAAAACTTAAGGTTTTGCAAAACACACATCTTGCAACATTTTGTCTAGATAACGCGCATTCGTTTCAGATTATTTGCCTAAAAGCAGCACCGGATCTAGGGGGGCACCCGCCCCGGGCGGCAGTTTCAGGAGGCCCCAAAATCATAAAATAATATATGGTTGAAAATAATAAACTTGCTCCACAAAGCGCCTAGCATGCAGCGCACGTTGTTCCATCAATTATTCATTTGATTTTAAAACGCCCTGTTAGTTTTTGAGCACAACGTAAGGGCTTATTCTGCAATGCGCTGCGAGCAGCTGCAGCGCAATCATTGTTGGCAACATCTAATGCCGGGAGTTTTAATTCAAACTTATTTTTTTCACGCCAGTATTAAGTTTCTGCCCCGGTTCGAAAAAATTGTAGATCCGGGGCTGTCTAAAAGTGACCAATTTTGATGTTTCAAATCGCGACTTTGACGTCTAAGGAAGAAAACTATTAAATTTTCAAAGTACTTTTTGGTATTCCTTCACCTTTTATTTATTATTATTATTATTATTTGTTATCCACAAAATATTTTTTCCCTTTCTCCGGTTATCAGTGGCGTCCATTTTTTTTTCTTTGAATGTCTATGATTTCTTTTCAACTGGAAATCTAATTTTTAGTGTGCTCCAAATTTGGTCGCCATAACTTTGTTATTTCCAGAGATACAAAAATGTTCCGAAAGAAAACCCGAAATTTTCCCGGAAAACTGATCTGATTCTCCTGACCAACAAACTAATTTAAGCCACTCACAAATAAACGGGAGCTGTCAACTTTAATCAAAATCGGCCCATTATTCTTTGAGTAATCGGTGTGATACATAATATATATATATATATATATATATATATATATATATATATATATATATATATATATATATATATATATATATATATATATATATATATATATATATATTTCATAATATACCTTACTAATAGTGTACAATTATTATGAAAATTCACTACTATAATGCACTTGCTGCGTCCTGAACATTTTTTCTTCTTACACTTATTGTAAGTTTTTGGCGATCAGAATTTTACTTATAGAACTAGATAGAATTCAACTATTAAAAATTTTTTGAATTAGAATTATTTAATGAAAACCATTTTTATGTAAAGTCTCTAGCATAACATAATCGCTGTGTCAGGACTTTTTGGGTTCAAGGCATTATAAGATGGAATGCTGTCCAATATACATATTTGATAAAGTCAAATACATATAATACAAAATTAATAATAATATTTACTTTTGTATGTAATACCTAAATGAGAAAACAAGCTTCTACAAATTCGTTATCCAATTAAAATGAAAGACCATCTCTAAACATATTTTAGGTCAATTGGTTTGTGTAAATTAACAAGAGTCTCAATTTTCATTGTATTGTTAATTAAATACACGTAATTAATTTAAATTGCCATGAGTTGTTTATTTTCCGTAACAAAATTTTGCATTAGAACAAAAATCAATTAGGAGCACTAATTAAAAAGTAACATAACTGGCTGTTTTAAAATGGACAAAGCTAATTTATGCTCTTATGGGCTCATCATAAGATAAGGGGTATATTTAAAAGTCTCATCTAATTTTAACGGATTAGTAGCAAAAAGTAAATGGAATCGGTTGCTTTAATAATTGGATTTAACTGTATTTTACTGCTGATCCAAGTGTGTCAAATATAATCATCGCGATCTAATTTCTGAACGTCACACAGTCTGGGATTGACATAATTAAACAATTGAAATGTAAGGCTCAACGCCCTGAACATCAACATCGATTTCACGATGGAGTTGAAAGCTGAGTCTTCCATTAGCTTCCTCGACCTGAAGTTGAAGAGGACGAACCACAGCATTTTGTTTGACATTTATAGAAAACCCACTCAGACAGCCACCTCATTCCATTCAAGTGTTGCCATCATATGTCCCACAAGATGGCCTCTCTCAGATTTTTGGTTGACAGATTGTTCAGAATCCCACTGTCGGGGATTGACTTCATCAGAGAATTGAACCTCATCAAACAACTCGGAGTCAACAACGAGTACCCACTTAATATAGTCAATAAGTTGGTCAACAGAAAGAGCCGTCAGCTCTTGATAGAAGCGAGCACCAGTTTACCCCTCGCTCAACCCGAGAGGATATCGTATTTCCCGTTCACTTATTGTGGTCCAATTTACAACGCCGTTGTCAAGGCTCTCAAATGTGATTAGGTTTTAATTCAAGTCCTCGAACACCGTCAACAATTTATTCATTCACAACAAAGATAGCATTCCAGACCTGAAGAAGTCGGGTGTTTATCGCCTAAAATGTGGTACACCCGGTTGTAAAGCTGTCTACATAGGAAGAACCGAAAGATGTTTGGGCACCAGAGTAACAGAACACCTTAGAAGTAGAAACCAGCTCAACAATGACACGTCAGTCTTTGGTTGACATTTGAAGGAGAGTTGCCACTGCTTCAATAGATGCTGAAATCTTGCACCCTTCAAGTTTTGGCGTAAAACAATTCGTCTTAGAGGAAATGGAGATTTTCAAACATTCCAAGTGCCAGGCCAGTGAGGTTTTGAACTTGTCCAACACGGATGTAACTAACTTTCCTTCCTTCTATAGCCAATTGGTGTATCAGTGCTGCTGAACTCTATGGTTTTTCTACATGACCATGAACATTATGATTTGAATATGGCTGCTCTATGGCTCACCTTCCATTCTCTGCTCTTTTGTCATTGTCATGTTTCGCTTCTGACACTTCTTGCACCTGCGCCGGTGCATCTTGCCCGTTTCAAGTTCACATAATGGCCGCCCCCCACCATGGCTGTTGTTAGAAATCGCCGAACTTTTCCATTGATTTTTGTTTTTGGGGACAATTTTCTGGCAAATGCAGATGTAGTATTGCAGGGCCCCCAGCGCAATGGATGAAGTTGTGACCTGTGGAACCTTTCTGTATAGTTTCCAGTTCAATTAATAAGAATTGTTCAAGTGAGTGTTGCTCATTTTGTTTTTGTTAACTTAATCTTTCACGGTTTTCTTTGCCCTAACTCTTCTCATTGGGTTTTTCGCTTGATTGTGCCTGCCTATTGTGTTGTTTAACCTGTCAATTTTGCTCATTGGCTTTGCTTTGTGTTTCTACAATATACTTGATTTCTTAATGTTCAGATATTAGACTTTTGCAGTTTTGTAACTTTTAACGCTTTTCAATTTGCTCTGATGCTTTTAGTTATGTTAATTTAATTGCATTTTTAACTTAGCATATTTTAGCTAGTGTTGCTGTATCTGTAGCTTTTTAGATTTTAACTGTTGGTTGATGTTTTACTGTGTGACTTGTGACTTTTACCTTTGACTTTTCTGTGAAGATCACCTTGTCATCATTGTGCTCTGACATGCACAATTGCCTACCGGAAAAACTAATGTTTTTCTGACAGACCTCTCTTGTTTATAGATTTATCCCCTGAGGATAACCACTTAAGAGTGTCGAAACGCGTCAGGAGCAAAATTAATTTTGAATAAACTTGGTGTCTGGATGAGAAGCCTTGCATTTCAATTGTTTAATTTAATAATCATCGCGATTTACAAAATTGTTCTCAAAATAAAACTCACGTCAACGTACATTTAAACGATTTAAACTTTAATAACAACGAAGAATAATTGGTTTAGTGCAATGTTATAACGATTATGGCAGAAATTCCACTGCTGGATTACGAAGATTTTGTACGAAAGCAGGTTTGAGTACAGGACCTTGTCAAATGAAAACGGACCGTAGTTTGAGTAGCAAATTTGATAGAACAGGTTCTCTAACTAACCTACTGAGATCAGCAAGACCAAGGATTAGTGATGTCCAAGCTGCAGAAGTTATTTTGGAAAATCAAAGCATAGCCAACACTAATCCGCTAGAATTCGATGTCAAAACGATTGCAAATGCCATACACCACGGTTTAGAAAATTTTACGCAACATCCTAAAATGTATCCATGGAAACTGAAACTGCTGGTTGAACTAAAAGAGGCAGATTTTCGCATCTGCTGTGATTTTTCTTTACGAATATTGGCCCAGGTGGAAATTGAACCCGTATAGTTATCCCTTTTTTTATGGGCAGATGAGGCCCATTTGTCTCTAAATGATGGAATTAGTACTCAAAACTGTCGCATATTGTCAACAGATAATCCACATGAAATCGTTTAGGAAGGTCACCATGACAAGAAAGTAATCGCTTGGTGCGGTTTCACAGCTAATTTTATTATTGGAGCGTACTTTTTTAAGGGAACACAGAATGTAGAGGCCGTATCTGTAATTGTTACTGGTGAACTATACCTGCAAATGTTACGAGATAAATCCGCTACACGGATTTAAAACGTGCACGAAGGAATTGAGAACATGATTTTTATGCAGGACGGATGACGCCCGTATATTTAGCGACCAGTTAAAGAGTTGTTAACTGCTGTTTTGCAAGATCGTGTTATAAGTAGATATTTTGCTAATTCATGGCCTCCAGGATCCCCTGACCTTAACCCAGAGGATTAGTAGCTGTGGGGTTATTTATAAAATGTGGTTTTTAGAACACGACTAATAATCCTGGAAGAATTAAAAGGCTCTATTACGGAGAACATTGGTGCAACTCAACCAGAAATTTTAAATAATGCTCTGTACAATTTGGAGGAAGGATTCGTGATGGTACAGCAGCAAACTGGACGGCACATCGAACATTTGCCTTAACCACTATGGGACATCAAAGATCTCATTGTTTAGGCGACCGAATCTCTTTCACATCATGTTGTTAACTTAATTTGTTAAAGATACATCATAAGCTGACATATATCTTTTACTTTATGATAACCTTGTATTTTAAGAAACTAAGAACTATATATGTTAAAAAGTTTTATGTTGAGTGCCTACCAATAATTCGTGCACTAAGTGACCCATTTCGTCAATTTCACTTATCTTTCCATACACAAAATACCTAACCGTGAGCGTGTGATGGCTTCAGCAGATTCAGAATCACAATACAAGAATGCGAAAGACATAACAGTGCCTGAACATAAATATTATAAGTTCTGGATAGTGCCCAAATGTACTTCCATAACAATAACTACCCCCAACAAATTATTCTTTAATGTACCTGAGGATGAGAAAATCAGGAAGAAATGGTGTATATTTTTCTTGTATATTATTTGAGTGGAGAACATTTTGAGGTTATGCTTTTATTTACATTATATTTTATAAGAAATTACTACATAAAATCCAACAAAAATATTTACAGGATAAAATAAGGTTCATATCGGATACATACCTCCTAGCTTTCACTCCTTTTAGCTCAGCACCCATGAAATTAGGATTGTTTTCTAAAAACGCAAACATTGCTAGTAAGTACATAAATTTTTGGTAAATTATAAGATTTTCCTTGAACAAATTCAACTTCTGTAGCTATACTATAAGATTGTACAGTTTTTAAAATAACTAATACGAGTATATAGATATTAACAATAATATAAGTTGATAACAATAACTATCCGGCACACGTAAGTCGCATAAACACTAATGGTGAGATGAGAATCTCTGTGTGAGTAAGCGAGACTAGTTTGGCCGATACCGGATCGTGACGTCACAGTAGGCCGTCTTTGTTTACGGCTGCGTTTTGGCGCGGAGACAATTATTTTGATTTTCTATATTTTTCGAGCCTGCATCACAGTAAGTCAACCAGCGCAATCAAAGTAAGTTGACACCCTCGGCCAGTGCGTCTAGGACTGCCTAAATATTTATTAACAATTATGTTATGTTCATGTCCACTTTTGTAGTAAAAGTCTTTAGTTTGAAAAACCAATATCAACTTTTTATTCTTCACACTCTTAAGCTCTATTTTCATGATTAGTTTCAATTACCATTTCGCCGTTTTCAAATCCTAGCATTCATATTTATCTCTGATTCTAAAATCAAAAACATACTTTGTAAGTTACATATAAATACAATCAAACTAACCCATTAAAACAAACTTTTTTTGATACTTTTGACCGATATTCAAAAAGATGTCTTCCTGTGTAAAAGACGCTTCTAGTCAAAAATATAAAAAGTTTCCTCACTAACTAGATATCAAATTATCCTCGTATAATCCTTGTAAGTGTCGGATAAGTTGCTTAGAGAACTGACCAGGTCAGAGTATGGCAAGATACTTTTTGTGTTATTTTTCCAAGAATAAAAAAATGTATGTATGAATGAATGAATGAATGAATGTTGGTAAAAATGTATGGATTTTGTTATTCGTTTGTCCCGCTTATGTTTTCTTTTTTCATCTGCTCCGCAAAAACTTTAATACAACCTTTTTTGTGATCCTTTTCTTAACACACCCATTTAAAAATGGCGGCCATCTATCAAAAAATTATATTGTTAGTTGGTGATACCTCATCAGATAAAAGTTGCACCAAACAACATCAAGATTTAACGTATCCTTCTCCAATATCTGTGGCCTAAATTCTAACCTGAACTCCGTTCACCATTTCCTCCAAGCTAATAGGCCCCAACTCATCTTCCTCACCGAAACTCAAATCAGTGCCAAAACAGCCACTAATCACCTTAATTTTCCGGGGTATGAGCTCCTTACTTCCTTTAGATTGCATGGAGGCGTGTGCGCGTACGTCCGTAGCAATCTACCCTGCACCAGACTCCCCAATTTAGAATCTGAAAGAAAAGACATACTATGGATAAAACCTAAATTCATCTGTTGCATTTACCGGTCAAGTTCTGACAACAACTTTTTCGAGCTCTTTGATTACCTTTCTGAAAAAACCGACCATCTGATTTCTAAATATCCTTCCTCCGAGGTCACTATTCTTGGTGACTTCAATGTTCATAATAAGGAATGGCTAGGATCTTCAAAAACCGATCCACAAGGAAGAGCAGCGGAGGCCTTTGCAGTCAGCAATTCTTTAGCCAATATGGTTCAGCAACCTACTTACTTTCCTCGCATCCCAACACACAGCTCAAATCCCTTGGATCTCCTTCTTACTACAAATCCTGACTGCTATAAAATATCAGTCACCGCCCCTCTTGGTCGCTCAGACCACGGCATCATCACTGCTTCCTGCGCAATGCAACCCGAGGTCACACAGTCATCACACCCACGTATCGTTTGGCACTACAACTCCGCAAGCTGGGACGAAATACAAGATTACTTTTCCTCATTTCCATGGGCGTCTGTCTGCTGCTCTTATCCTGACCCCTCTGATATCTCACAAAACGTCACCGAAATTATCCAAGCTGGCATGGAATTATTTATTCCACGTACACAGAAAACCTTTTCAAAAGCCCTGGTTCTCTAAATCCTGTGACAAGGCCAGACTTGAAACTGTCAAAGCTCACAAAACTCTTCTCCACAATCCCAGTCAAAAAAAACCGTCAAGCATTTAACGACGCAAGAGCATTCTTTCTGAGGCAAAAAACTCGTTTAACAACCACATCAAAAACAAAGTCCTCTCAAGCTCCAACGGCAGCAAACCCTTCTGAACTCTTGCTAAATCTATTGGGAATAATTTCTGCAAGAGCACGTTTCCACCTCTTGTCTCAAGGGATGAAATTGCTTCTACAGCCCTGTGCAAGGCTCAAGTTTTTACCTCTTTGTTCGCTGGAAATTCTACTCTCTACCCACCTCCAAATGTTCAACCACCAACAGTCCCCAATGTCGCGCATAAAATGACGGATATCATTTTCCAAACCAAAAAAATGTACGAAAGATGCTCTCTTCTCTTAATACCAGGAAAGCCTCTGGCCCTGACAAGATCCCAGCAATTGTTCTAAAAAAATGCGCACCAAAACTTGCTCCTGCCTGGACTCGTCTGTTTCAGACATCTTACAATAAAGGCATATTTCCTAATAACTGGAAAACTGCTCGGGTACAACCCATCCCCAAGAATGGATCCAAAGCGCTTCCTAGCAACTACAGGCCTATTTCCCTCCTTTCAGTCGTCTCTAAAGTGCTGGAAAAGTATATAAACACCGAATTACTAAAATTTCTTGAAAAACACAGTCTAATCCACGACAGGCAGTATGGATTCCGTCAGCGCAGAACAACTGCCGACCTCCTTTCCTTTGTCACCCATTCTTGGAACAAGTCTATGGAACTACAGGGTGAATCCCAGATTGTTGCTCTAGACATATCCAAAACATTCGGCCAGGTCTGGCACGCAGCGCTGCTTAATAAACTTCCGGCCTATGGCCTACCACGAAAACTCTGTACCTGGACAGCAAATTTCCTCTCCAATCGGAGCATTTATGTTGTCGTGGATGGCCATTCCTCTAAACTGTATCCAATTAATGCAGGAGTTCCTCAAGGTTCAGCTTTAGCCCCTACTTTGTTTCTTCTGTACATTAATGACCTCCTCTCTAGCACATCCAACCCAGTTCACAGTTACGCGGACGATAGTACCCTCCACTCAAATATACAATATTCTAAACCTGTCTCTTTAGCCCAGTTAGATGAGGATCGCAGACTCATGGAGGGTTCTATCTCCGTGGATCTCCAAAAAATATTAGACTGGGGAAGTAGAAATCTTGTACAATTCAACCCCACCAAATCACAGTCTTGCTTTCTTTCTCATAAGAGATACACAAGCCTTAGGCCCATCACAATAAACAACCAAGTTGTTCAAAGTAATCAGTCCTTTTCACTTGTTGGCATTTTTGTGGATCGGAATTTGAATTGGCATCAACATGTCATATCAATTGCAGAAGCGGCTGCTAAGAAATTAGGTTTCCTCTTCCGGGCTCGCAAATACTTTTCACCATCTAATCTCTATACCTTATATACTTCACAAATAAGACCAAACCTCGAATACTGCTCCCACATCTGGGGTGCTGCTGCCGCTTCTACACTTGCTATCCTGGACTCCATTCAGAAAAGAGCTATACGTCTCACCGGTGACCCTACCCTCACCCAAAGGCTGCAATCCCTTGCCCATCGACGTGCCGTTGGTGATATATATATTTATCGATATCTGCACGGGCAGTGCTCAGAGGAGCTTTCTTTCATAGTTCCTCCACCTGCTGCCCCCAACAGATCTACCAGGGGAACAGAGCGAATGCACCCTTTTACTCTCCAAGTCACCAGACAAAGAACTTCTTGTTATGCCCGCTCTTTTGTCCCGAGGACGTCAAAGTTCCTTGCCGGCACATCTTTTTCCTTCTCCCCCGAACCTTCAAACCTTCAAGTCCAGAATTAACAAGTAGCCTCTTTCCTCCTTGTCGACACCCACGGTTCGATAGTATTTAGGCTGTAAGCCCACGTGGTGTGTTATTGAAATTAAAAAAAAATCAAAAAAAATTAATTTTAGTTGTTTCCAGTAGCATTTCCCCAGGACTCTACATATTTAGCATTCAATAACTTTGAACGCGACCAGGACTTTCTACTGTGTGTTAGCTCATGTTAATACTTCTTGGTTTAAAATCATTTTGTGTTAATAAGCTCATAAAATTAATCATTAGCTAAAACTAAATCGTATTATGTATATAGAGCCGTTCTAAATAGCAAACATCCCAGGACATCCAGATATTCAGATAATTATAATTCTGCAACAATGTTATTAGATTATGTATGCTCTAGTAAACTTTAATTAGCACATCTATTATTAATCAATTTGACTGTTTCAGGTCCAGTGCTGCAATCTGACAATGAGATAGCATCAAACGATATAGGAGAACCTATAGATGAAGTAGCCATAATTGATGATGACGATTTCACCACACACGGTCTGGATAGGCTCAGTTCTGCCGCCACTTGTCTGGTAGCTGGCGTTGAGTACACTCACGGCCAACAGGTACGTGTGTAAAACAAACTCACAGTTCTATAATTTGAATAATTCTAAAGAAAAGCTGGATTAGCCTTAATATTTAATGTTTATTATTTTAATGTTATATAACAACATATTATTCTAAAAAACATAGTAGCCCTTGTACCAATAATTTAAACCAACCGCGAACACGTCCTTAAAATAGGAATGGAAGGTTACTTGCCTCACGGTACAACACGGAGAAATTATGACAAATTTAGTACCAGAGTTATGTGTGTTACGTAGCGCCTCCGTGGCCGTGCGGGAAAGTCGATGACTTTCCTTCCAATACGGACTCGGGGGTCGACGGTTCGAGACTCACCGGCGGCGAATGATTTTTCAAATCACTGTCGTCGTTGAGATCGAGCTCAAGGTGGAGGGTAGGTTAGTTTAGATGAGCAAAAAGGGTCAGCAATGGCCTAATTGCCAGTAAGCATCTTACGTTTTTTACGAGTGTTACGTAATTTTCACAAGCGCTTCGTTCGGGTGGGCTAAGTTTAGTGGTTTTGTATATAAACTTAAAACAACGTCTTAGCTTAAAAACTGAAATCTAGCGACATATATTGTTTTGCATAAAAGATGTTCCGTAAGTAAATCAAAAGTCCACTTAATGTTTCTTGACAAATTCCACAATTCATTTACATTTGTTATGCGTTCCACTCTTAAAAAGTTTGAACCCCGAAAATAGAGTGCTATATTGTTTTATATACCGTGTGTTCTGATATCAGGCAATAGATCAATTTTTTCGGTATTATGAAAGCGTTACATGGCTTTCAGATTTAATACAACTTATTCCTGTGTGTGGCTTTAAGATATTGATGTGTTTTTAATTTAGTTAGAACAGAACGTCGCTAATGAATAGATGGTGTTGCAATTAATTGACCACTGCAACTGGATCTTCTATTAGTGAATTATTTTTTTACATCACCTACTTGAAGTAAAAAGATGGGATAGTGTGCTTTGTTGTAACTTTCAGCTATAATCAGTCAAAAACATTACATCATTTTAATTCACCAATAAACGCCATGTGTAGAGAATATATTAATATGGTGCATAAAATTGTTATTTCTCCTATAGAAGCAGTCAACATATATATGGTTTGTTATGTACATTTATGTGTGTGTGTGTGTGCCTGTTTAAGTGTTTATGTATCTACAAATGATTTAGTATTACATCTAATTAGTTTAATTAGTTGTATTTAAGTTTTGCAATTTAAACGTTTTTTTTCTCATATTTAGTGTGTATTGTTATCATGTAACTGGGTTTGTGCCGTTGAATAATAAAGATTATTATTATTATTATTATTATTATTATTATTATTATTATTATTATTATTATTATTATTATTATTATTATTTATTATTATTATTATTATTATTATGGTTTGACAGCTCTGTTTTGAGGTGTGTAGGTATTTACAAATGATTTAGTATTACATCTAATGACTTTAATTAGTTGTATTTAAGTTTTGCAATATAAACGTTTTTTCACGTATATTTAGTTAAGTGTATTTTTATTATGTAACTGGGTTTATGCCGTTGAATAATAAAAATTGGTATTATTATTATTTATCATTATGGTTTGAGAGCTCTGTTTTGAGGTTAAGTAAATGATTGTATATGCTTCTAAAATTGGAAACCAAAGAATAATAACGTGTTTTGTTTCCTTATTATGGTTTGACAGTTCTGTTTTGAGGTTAAGTAGTAAATGATTGTCGATGGAATAGATATAGCAACTTGTATATGCTTTTAAAATTGGGAACCAAAGAATAATAGCGTGTTTTGTGCATTTATTATGTTTTGACAGTTGTGTCTTGAGGTTAAGTAGTAAACGATTGTCATGAAATAGATATGACAACTTGTGTATGCTTCTAAATTGGAAACCAAAAAATGGTAACGTATTTTATTCACTTATTATAGTTTGATAGTTCTGTTTTGAGGTTAAGCAGTAAATGATTGTATATGTATATGCTCCTATAATTGGAAATCAAGGAATAAGAATATTAACGTTAATATTCGATGATTACTTTTTCAAGTAGGCAAATTTTTTGAATAATGAATTGATTTCTTAATTTTTATTAATTCAGGAGTAGGAATATTTTGTTTGTTTTCACTTGCTATATTAAAAAACTATTAAAATGAATCGTAGAAGAAATCAGGCTCTAGTTCACCATAATGTATTCTTATATAAAATGAGGCTCCCCGAAAATAACACAAGTTAGATAAGTAACCATTTCAGCAAGCAACTTTTATTGTTAGTATTAGTATACTCTTATTAAGAAATATTACTAACAAAATTTGTTTTTGAAAAAAAAACTCTTTTGTTGTTGGATAAACCGGTTCGATTAGGTTGACTAAAACGAAATCATCCAGGCGATTAACAAGGACAAATACCTGCCACGGTTATAATTTGGCAGATACATTCGTTTTCTAAACATTAATTAAATTGTCTTCTGGAAAGATTTTGTAACTTTAAAGAAATTTGTAGTGCAAATTTCAATACAGTCGGTACCTAGATTCACCAAATTTAAATTTTCTAGCTTCATAGAAAATTGAGTTTTTTGGGTATTTAAAGTTTTTATTAAAAGGAGCTAGAACATAAGATTTGAATATTTTCTATGATAATAGAGAGAGAAATTCTTCAAATAAGCGTGTATTAGGACCTCTAAACCCGAACTTCGACGGCTGTGTAAATTAAAAGTATTACTTTTAGTAATATGCCGTACTAATAATGTACAACTATTATGAAAATTCACTATTATAACGCACTTGCTGCATCCCGATTATTTTTTTTTGTTATGGCCGACCATATAGTTTTGTTTTCAAATTTATCAAAATGTCACACTCCGGGGTAATCATTGGCGTTAACTAAAATGGACAAATATTTTACGTTAATTCACACTATTGTTGCTCCGCCTGCTTGTAAATTAAAAGTAAATATTGACAATTAAGTAGACTGTGTGATATTTTTGTAATATATGTCAATTTATAGTTTGTTGTCAATCTCGAAAATAGGGAAATGCCGAAACGAATTTATTTTTAGTGAGCAAAGTTAAAGTTAAAAACTATATGGGCAATATGAAAACTGGAACCTGTGATGAGCACTAATAAGTACACTTGGAGAACCCAAATCACCACAACACATATTTCAGAGACCTTACGATCGTTTCGTTGACCATGTCAACATCTTCAGAGGAAGAAAAATTCTAAAAATAAAGTAGTAGCTACCGTGTATTTATATCGCTTCTAGGTAAATGAACTGGTCCAAAGTTAAATTGTCGTCGAAGACCCATCGTTTGTTTATTGTGTAATGAAACTACGAGGTCGAAGACCTGCTTTAATCTTCGGATCGACAAATTTATGAGCCCTTATCTAATATATAATAGGCTTAAAAGGAACGGTATCGAGTTATTTAAGGAATCTGCACGTTCCCTTTCGATCTAGAAATTTACTATGTGGATATTAGAGAAAGCCGACAACCACATCTGGCGAGATAAACAAAATAACCTCCGCTCATCTTTTTTATATATAGAAAACTAAACCCGGGTGTTTGGCTCACATTGTTAACTCTGACAGAGGATAAATCATTTAACTAAAATACTGCATAAAAATATATTTATATTGATTTTAATTTTTCGTAAACAGAATTAAATATTGACTTCGTAGATACACCGAAAGCGAAAGGGTCTTTAAGTCGAGACAAGCGTAGAGATTAGTATATGTATAGGCCGGCAGAGTTATTGACAGTAATATATTATTCTACCAGACAAATTAGGAGTGTTTAAGTGGTCAAATGCAAAGTGAAAATTAAGGGGTTGAAATTAATTGTCTCGACTTAAAGACCCTTACGTTTTCGGTGTATCTATGAAGTCAATATAAATACTGTTTACAAAAAATTAAAATCAATATAAATATATTTTTATGCAGTATTTTAGTTGAATGATTTATCCTTTGTTAGAGTTAATAATGTGAGCCAAACACCCGGGTTTAGTTTTCTATATATAAAAAAGATGAGCGGATGTTATTTTGTTTATCTCGCCAGATGTGGTTGTCGGCTTTCTCTAATATCCACCTAGTAAATTTCTAGATCGAAAGGGCACGTGCAGATTCCTCAAATAACTCGGTACCGTTCCTTTTAAGCCTATTATATATATATATATATATATATATATATATATATATATATATATATATATATATATATATATATATATATATATATATATATATATATATTAGATAAGGGCTCATAAATTTGTGGACCAGGAGATTAAAGCAGGTCTTCGACCTCGTAGTTTCACTACACAATAAACAAACGATGGGTCTTCAACGACAATTTTACTTCGGACCAGTTCTTTTACCTAGACGCGATATAAATACATGGTAGCTGGTAGTTTATTTTTAGAATTTTTCTTCCTCTGAAGATGTTGACATGGTCAACGAAACGATCGTAAGGTCTCTGAAATATATGTTGTGGTAATTTGGGTTCTCCAAGTGTACATATTATATGGGCAATACAGTAACATCTATCAATGCTATAAAGTTGAACATATTATTTTTTATAATGTGTACTTTTTTCATTTATTATAGTTTTTAGAACAAAACTAGAATTTTTTATTAACTATCCATTTTCAATTGCTCTTAAAATCAAGGCACTTTCAAACGGGACACTTTGTATAAATAAAATTTTGTATATCTTGCTTCTCTTACTCCCAGTGGAAACGTTCGAAAAATAAAGGGCAAACTTTGGGAAACTCATTAAGTGTTTGTAATAATATTATCCTCCTCAGAAGATACGTCTTGTCTCTGTCTTCTTTATATACATGAAACAGGAGCCCAGATATATTCAATTCTCGTTTAGATTATTTCCAGTTCGATCGCTGTAATGGATTGGATGTTATAATTTGATGGAAAGAAGTGTATGGACGGGGTAAAAGTTTGATGAATTACTTTGACAAAACAGTTAATCAAAGGGAAACTGAATAACAGTGTGGCACATTTCGAAACAGCGCGAAAAAATTGACTGGAGGCAAAAATTTAGATAATAAATTTTTAAACCCAGAAAACTGACAGCGGTCCATACTGATGTTTTAGATTAATATTTTTAGCAAATAAAGCCATGAAGCCATGAATTTATAAAAACATCAAATAGTCATAATAAAGATATCTAATAATAACCATTTCATTTATAAAAATAATTACATATTAATTACATAATTGAGAGAGACAGAGGGACTATGCGAAACTCAGTTATAAACGATTACTTCCACATCGTCACAACGTGGAAGTATCGCATCGGCGACAAAAATTTCAATTTTTTTTTCGCTTAAATGTCGTAAAAAGTATGAAAACACATAAAAAACATGAATGGGAACGAATTTTTTGTGTCTGTCGGTCTGTCAGTCTGTCGGTCTGTCTGTTTGTAGCCACGATAACTTTAGAACGAATTGCGATATCGTCTTCCAATTTGGTATACAGTTAGCACTCGGCAAACGAACGGTTCGGATTGTTTTTTGAAAAATTCGCTTTAGGGGTAGGGGATGAATGGAGGGTGATTCGGTGAAAATTGACATTTTTTTCGTTCAAACTCGAGTAACATAACGTTTAAGGATTTATTTATTAGAAAACTCTTCATCAAACATCTGGTATTCTGTGCTGAAATTAAGTTAGGGGTTAAATGCATGGGGGTGGAATATTGTTGGCAAAAATTTTGAATATTTTTTTGGATAAAACGGCGTAAAAAGTCTCAAAACATATTGAAAACTTGATTCTGGAACGAAATTTTCTTTGTCTGTCGGTCGGTTGGTCTGTCGGTCTGTGGGCATGTGCGTCTGTCTGCTAATAGGCGCAATAACTTTCGAACGATTTGTGATCATTGTATATTATCAACCGAAAAAGTAACGCTTCGAATTGTTTTTGGGTAAGACCGCTTCAGGGGTAGGGATAAATAAGGGGTGATTTGGTAAAAATTTATATTTCTTCAATAAAAGTCGAGTAATATAACGTTTCAAAAGTTTATGGGTACCGAAATATAAATATTTTCTTTGTGGGAAAGTCATGGACTCTAAATTCATTCCATGAGAGTGTCCTTCTGAAGAGAATAAATTATCACAGATATGTGGAAGTTATGATTCAATTTGCAGCACTATTTTTTTTTAACTAACACAATCAATTAAATATAAAATATAAGAACTTACTACTCAATGATACACAAAGCAAATAATAGAACTCTAAATATATACAGGATGTCAATTTTTAAGCTTCTGACTATTAATATGCATGTATTGATATGTAATATTGCAATTCCGCGGAACAGATCAATTTTGTTATCGAATGGGAATGTTTTATGGGACACTCACCTCTTTCCTAGGCCAACCCCCTAGTAGGGGAAGGCTTAAGCCTTAATATTTTGATAGGGAAGGGGGTTGATTGGTATCTAGTTTTAAAGCCTAATCAATTACCAAGAGGGTCGACCTAGGGATGAGGTAAGTACCCAAAAAACTCTCCCCTTTGACAATAAAATCGACTTGGCGGAATTTCGATATAACATACCAAGGCAGAGATATTAAGGTTGGGAAGTTTTAAAATTCGCACCCTTTACAGCATATCATTATAACTTAAGAATCTTCTAAGACACACATACGTGAGTAACATACTTGAAGCAAACTCCATAAAACAAACCAAACTTTCAAGTTAGTTCCTGTATATAATCCTGTAATATTTTTTAAGTTATTTAAAAGTGAAGAAATGCATAGGCAACTTATTATGGATAGTCGATGCAATAAAATTACAAAATCTGATGTAGGTGAGGTATACATAAGTGATACATGTTTTTAATGGTGAAACTATTTAACCGATACAGTTGAATAAGTCTTTCCGATAAATACTCAGATTGACTATAAATGAAAACGTGTGAAAATGTGTTAAACAAAGCAAATGAAATTGTAAGAAAATTTGCCACACTCAGTCTAATTAAGATCTAACGACATGTGATCAAGCATCCTGATTTCAAAATCAAATCTTGCATAACAGTTTTGAATATTTGAGTTAGATGCACACACACAACAAAGCAGGTCAATATACAGCACCACAGTAGAATTGTTTAAATATAACACAAGTGACTCACATATTTGTGTTTTCACACAAGAGCTTAATAAACTTTTATTAGAGTTCAGAGAAAAGTCATTCTGTACAAATAGCTGACATGTTTGGAAAATATTTAATCATTAGCGATCCAAAGCCAAAGGTTTTCCATTCCTCCATTACAACAAAAAAACAAAAGTCGTATATATGAACAGAAGAAGAATAATTAAGTAATCTTGCATCGGCTTACATTCATTATTACACAAACTGAGTTCAAAATCAAAATCTGAATTATTGTTATTTTTAGCTGTTGTCTCAGATTCTACTTAAAAACTGAAAGATGAGTGTGTGACATCAGCATACTGATGTAGTTTACAACGAGTGTATGGCACACCTTTGTGGAAGTCAGGTACATAAATATAAAATATAAGAGGTCCTAAACCGCACCCTTATGGAACTCCTTTAAGAGAACACGATAACTATGGAATGCCACCCTATAAGACTCTCTGGCTCCTACGAGACAAATTATCCCTCATAATTCCTGCACTAGTAAAAATTGACAATTTTCCTTTACAACTAGGGGAGACCGGGGCATGTTGTAACACGGGGTAGGTTGAAACAGTGCAAGAAAGATCAGAAGGCGCCGTCTGGTGGAGTGACTGTTAGGTACAAATGTGTAGTTTAGATCGCCTCATTTACCATCTGAGTTTGAGCGGTGTCGGACGTATTCTACTAAAGTTATTTAAGTTAACTTAAAATATCACATGTGAACAAACTTCTGAAGGTAAGATATACTTTTGGTTATTGATTTTGCCGTATGAATATTTACTAAAGTTGAATTTGTATCAAATACTACGTGATCTGAAGAATCGTTTGACACTAAGCTTATTGCTCTATGTTGTTTATTTAATTTGTAATAAGAAAAATCTTCAACAAAGTCCGCGCGGGGCAAATTGTAACATTCCGTCTGGGGTATATTGTTACATGTTACAACTTACCCCGTAACATAAACAGTAATATATAACGTAATTGAGAGGGGTTATTGCTTGGTTATAGGATGAGAAATTACAAGAAAAAGACAGAGAGGGGTCAGATTCCCAAAGATGTCCTGGATGAAGCAATTACTAGAGTAATAACCAACAACGAATCTATTAGAGCTGTAGCAAAGGACACCAATATTTGTTACGTTACACTAAGCAGATATGTCAAAAAACATAGACAACGTACTGAGAGTGCTGTGGGAATGACTCTCGATAATTATGGATATAGCAAATGTAAGTAAGTATTCACCGAAGATCAACTAAATGAGTTTGTGAAATATTTGAAACATTGCTCAAAAATTTATTTCAGTTTATCACCTCGAGATGTGCAAAAACTGGCATATGAATGTGCTATATCGTACAATATTAAGGTTCCTGAGTCATGGCTGCGCGATAAGTCTGCAGGAGAAGATTGACTTACAACGTTTCTAAAATACATACAAGTTTGTCCAATCGTATTCCAGAGCCAACAAGCATAGGAAGAGCTACAAATTTTAATAAAGCGAACGTAAAAATGTTCTTCGATAAACTGGCAGATGTCCGTGACAGATACAAGTTTGAAGCCGCCGATATATGGAACGTGGATGAAACGGGCCTAACAACAGTACAGCGACTGGGAAAAGTGGTAGCAGAAAAAGGTACGAAACAGGTGGGTGGAGTGACTTCCTGTGAAAGAGGAGTTCTTGTCACGTTATGCATAGCGGTTAGTGCTATAGGTTCTATTGGCGCCAGAAATGGTTCCGGATAGATGACCGAGGACGATTTTTTTATTTTCATGAAACATTTCGTGTCACATGTTCGGCCGACCAAAAAGAAGCCAATCCTTTTGTTACTTGACAACCATGACTTCCACATATCTTATAGAACCGTGGAGTATGCCAAGCAGAATGGTGTAGTATTACTGTCATTCCCACCACACTGTTCTCACAGACTCCAGCCCCTCGATAGATCAGTATATGGGCCTCTGAAAAAGTACATGACCTGCCAGCAAGATGCGTGGATGCGTAACAATCCAATGAAATTTATGACGATATATGACATTCCAGGACTTGCCAGAGAGGCTTCGCCTCGGGCTCTGACACCGAGTAATATCACTAATGGTTTTAGTTGTACTGGAATAGAACCATTTAACAGAAATATATTCAGCGATGAAGACTTTCTGCCTGCGAGCGTCACCGATAGACCATTTTCGGGAAACGTGTCCACAGAACAACTACCTGATTCCGTCAATAATCCACATGTCCTCTCTTCAACCTCTGCTTGCAGTGTGGAATGCACATCAAATAGTCCTGAGCTCCCAAGAAGCGGAGATAGTAGAACAATTCAATGTTTTCCTTCAACATCAGAGCTAAATACTGCTGCATTTATCGATTCGGGAAATCAAGGATCAGCTGTCTCCAGTAATACTGTTAATCGGTGTTCTTTCATGTCCTCGTCATCATCCGATATCTTCTCTCCTGCAAATGTGAGGCCTATTCCTGCGGCTGCAGAAAGGAAACCAACTACTAGAGATCGAAAGAAAAGAAAGTCGGCAATTCTAACTGATACACCGGAAATTAATGCCCTGAAGTTAGAAAAGGAGAAGAGAGACAATAAAAGAGGAAAAAGAGCTGCCGGTGTGAAGAACTCAAAAACCGTAAGACGACAAGTGTTTCAAAAGGAATCTTCTGACGAAGATGACACTGTATGCGTGGTGTGTTGTGAAAACTTTAACGATAGCAAACCAGGAGAATCTTGGGTTCGTTGCCAGCTTTGTAAACAATGGGCACATGAAAAATGTACGCCGGGTGATGAAACATATATTTGTCATCACTGTAATTCTGATGATGATGAAGATTAGTGATAACATTGAGCAATGTTGAGTTACTTTTATTTTATAATTCACTGTTAATTTATTTTGTTGGTTTTAGTTCACTTTCAGTTAAGATAATTCAAACAATTACGAAATTCTATACTTTTGTATAACTTACATAAAATAGGAAACAACATGTTTGGTTTTAGCTTTTAGCAGTTAATTTTGTAATATATTTTGCTTTAAATATGAAGTGTTTTGTTGTTATTATTTACCCCGTGAGTGTTACAATTTGCCCCGAACACGGGGTAAATTGTAACATATATGCAACTTCAAAAATAACTCAAATGTAACACAAAAGGACTGCACTATACACAAAAACCTTAGCCTCATATGTATAACAAATATATACAGATTTGCTAGCCCAAATTGGAAATAATTATTGCTGTTAGTTTTGGAATAAACAAATAAAATCGAAAAACTGTTACAACATGCCCCGGTCTCCCCTATTATGATTTAAGATATCAAGTGTTTAGCATAAATAATTAATACCGAACAGGCTAGTTTACTTTGATCCTGAGGCTTAATAAACCATTAGTAATATTTAACTAATCTGTAGTTCTGCTGTATATTGGAAGGAAACCGTACATATCTGCAGGAGTAATATTCTTAAACTGTATAAATTCATCTTCTAACTTTTCAATACTTTGTCCAGAACCTTGAAAAGACATACTGTGCTAACAATGGTCTGAAGTGTTCATAAATTAAAGGCATGGGTACTTTACTCAATTGAAACATATCAGCTAGTTTTCACGGCGGAAAACATTTTGAACTAGGGACGAATTAATTGTGTGGGTAATATGAGGCAAAATAAATGGAAAGCCATACAAACGCATCTTCAAAGTAATCTCAGGAATCTGCAAAGATGAGCTTTGAGAAAGATTTTGGGCATGATTCATGGAAACAATTCAATGAAATGTCTTTAACAGGGTCCTATATTTCTGTTTTAATTATTACTTTTCTTCATTGGATAAACTATTTACAAAAAATCCATTTGAAACAGAAATTATTTTCTGTGCATAAGCATAAATTCACACACGAATTGTAGGTGTGTTTTCGGACGATTTATGTAATTTTTAAAAGAAGAGTTCTTTTGATGAAATATAGTACATGGTTTCTGCTATAAAGGTAAAAGTATCTACCAAATTTAATGTTTTACATAAAAGAAAACATATTTCACACAAACACATTTTCAATTCGTTACAATTCGTTACCATAACGCACCTGCTGTGCTGAAACTCTTTTAAAACGTACATGTATTGAGTATTATAGAATAATTATTATTAACATTGACTTAAACTATAGCGGACTAAATATACTACTACGTAATTGTATGCTTCAGTTCCTGATACTATGGATACTAAACATATACGTTTTAGTTTTAGTGAGCGTCAGATATATAAAGGCTCTTTGAATTTCTCTAAAGCATAATGCCGATGTCTGTCCAAATCAAATTAACGTAAATCTGCTAAATTTTAATTTGAATTTAAGTTTTTTAAGTTAGGAGTGTACATCCTGTTTGCCTGAAACTACTAAAATACGTTGCTGGGAAATGACTGTAACTAAATTTACAGGTGTAATTAACAGTTTCTAAGATGTAGCTATTAAATTCATCGCTAAGATTCATTTACACGGCTTTGATCTTCCGCATATTTAGTTGTTCTATAGAAACTCACTGTTTAAACCCCTCCAGCCTTTTCCAAGGAAGAGATGCTTGCTATAGTTGCACCACAGCAACGGTTAGGTACCAGTATGGTCGGATACAGTCTTAGCATCTGAGTCGATAAAGCATCACTACATTTGAGTAACGTTGAGTTTAGTTCGTCTTGCTTAGTGAAATAATATTATACAACGAAGTTGTGTTAGTATTAGGCAGTGGCAGTTGGTGCATAAGTGCTGCAGAGCTGCAGAACTGCCAAAAAATCATTTACATTTCACACAAATTATTTTAGACATTGTAAAATTACGTAAAATAAATTGTATCGATAATCCATTAATTGCAATATTTAAATACTATCCATAGCGCGCGACGTAGCCTACTATGAGTTTACGTTTATACGTGAGAATACTCGTAGAGCGAGAGCGAACCAGTCGACCAGTCGAAGACTCAACAAAATCTCGTCATCTTAATTTCTTAGCTGGATCGCTTAAAGACGGTCTGTGCACTACTTGGGCCGCCCGCGCTCATCGTCTCGCTTCCCGCGGCCCGCCATAAAAGAACGAAGTATTTGGGCTGCATTATTTCCAGATCGGTGTGCTGGTGCTTTGTACTTTGTCAGTCATACGAGTAATTCGATTGCGGTTTTGCAGATTATTAGTTGTCTTAATTCTCCAGCGCGTGTTTTCATTTTACATAAATAAAAAGAGATTTTTCAAATACGCGTATGAGGAATTACCAGATCTTATGATTGAAATGGCTGGTGTTAGTCGCGACAATTTAGTAAAGACATTTATGAAGAAAAAAATCAGTTGGATATGTGGGTGTAATAGGAAAATGTCTTATATTGTTTTCCATGTTTGCTTTTTGAAGGAAATAAAGCTTGGACGGAAGTAGGTGTAACATATTTAGTGCACTTAAACAAGAAAATAAAAAACATGAAAATTGCAGATCTGTATAATTCTATGGAATATGATGTATTAGGACGCATTAATATTAGAGAACAACTCGACTCCGCGTATTGGGTTAATTTACAACGACATAATGAAAATGTAACAAAAAATTGATACATCTTGTCAAAAATCATAAACTGTATAAAGTTTTGCGGCGCTTTCGAGCTAGCACTGCAAGGGCATGATGAAACGGATAATTCTGAAAATCCAGAGATATTTCGAGGCTCATACATTTTTCGGCGGAACTTGACGCTACGTTAAGTGAACATTTAAAGAATGCGTCAACATTTAGAGGCAGTTTCAAAAAAATCCAGAACGATATTTTAATGTGCATGCTAGAGGTCTGTTACGAAAAAATAATTAGTGAAATTAATCGTGCTTCATTTTTGGCAGTTTTAGTAGATGAAACCACAGATATTGTTGGAAAATCTCTACTGGTCGTGATTTTTAGGTAAATTCACGGAGGTGAGCTGATTGAACGTTTTTGGAAGTATGTAAACCCAACAAAATGTGACGCCCACACTCTTAGTGAAACTATTTTAAATCTTGTGGATCCACTAATTAAAAATTGTCCTAATAAACTTATCGCACAAAGTTACGGCGGCGCAGCAGTGATGAGCGGACAACACGCGGGTGTTTAGGCATTAATAAAAAAACGGTTTCCGCTGGCGCATTTTGTGCATTGTTATGCAAAACAATTAAATTTAATTATGGCTAAAGCTGCTTCTGCAAACACACAAGTACTTGTCTTTTTTGGCAATTTACAAGAAATTCCCGGGTTCTTACTAATTCACCGCAACGCAGGGAAGTATTACAAAAAATGTAAATAGAATAATTCCTCACGGCGCTACTACTCGCTGGTACTTTAACATACGTACAGTTAATGTTATGTATGAAAACAGAGAGTCCCTTATTGAGTGTATGGAAGAAATAGAAGAATGTTTTTTAAACAAAACTGTTTGTAGTGCGGCTTCTTCTATTAGATGACTCAGTTTTCGTGTCTTGGTTAACTTTTTTCATCATGTCATGCCTTACGTAGACGTCCTGTTTCATCAACTACAGCAGCGGAAAATAGAACTTGCACAAGTAAAAGATGCTGCAGATAATTTTTAAAAAATATTGTTCATGTTAGAAATTCTATTAACGATATTATTAACGAGGCCACAAATATTAGCACAAACTTATCAGGGAATAAACGAAAACGTCCTTGCAATAGCAAATTTGATCATCGTGTTTCTGCATTGGAAGTGTGAGATGTGATCATAAATTGTGCAAGAGACCGATTTGAGTTTACAGACCATCTTGTGGCTGCTTCACTTTTTTTCAGAAAAATTTGGAGAATACTGAAAAAACTGTCATGAAGCCCAATCAAATACTACATATTCAACTTATTCTCTATTTGAAAAGGCACGACTGAAACCTGAGCTCCCTATTATTTATTCAAGAAATAATTGTAGAGGTTTAAATGGTGCATAACTACTTCTGAAATTTTTGATGAATTTATCAGAGACTAAAAGAAACCAGAAAATGATTAGAAACTATTATGACCACTCCGATGACAACGGCAGAGGCTGAACAATGCTTTTCAACGTTAAAGCGTGTCAAGACGTTTCTACGAAATTCCATGACAGAGGACGGTTTAAACTGCACTTTCTATGTTATCCATAGAAAATAAATTCGTGTCAGAAATAGAAAACTTCAATGAAAGAGCGATTGATAAGTTTGCTGCAAAAAGGACGGCAGAATAGAATTAATGTATAAAAAGTAGGTGAGTAAAAACTGAAAGAAGAATTGTGTTTGTGTGGGGGGAGGGGGGTGGTTTGGAGGCAGAATCTTCCAGAACACCCACTGTCTTTAACCACGAGCCACTGGAATTAGGGACACATAAATCAACACAGTAACATAAAAAGGTAATAGAAGTTACTGAAGTACATAACAATAAAAAGTCTGAACGCAGCAAGTGCGTCATGGTAATAAATTTTCATAGAAATAATCTGACACCAAACTTTTTTCAATTAAAAGCCTCTTAACTATTTTTTCTTGCAGCACAAAGATCTGAACTTTGGTATATAGTTTACATTTTATAACGTAAATACATATCTTAAATTTGGTTGTCACAGCTTTGTTATTTTCTGAGATTAAAAAAATTCCGAAAGAAACTCGAAATTTTTCCGGAAAACCTTACCCGATATCCAGGCTAACGAATTTATCCAAGCCACACACAAACGAAAGGTACCTGCCAAATTTTATCAAAATCTGCCCATTTTTTGAGTTATCGGCGTGATACATACATACACACACACACACACATATATATATATATATATATATATATATATATATATATATATATATATATATATATATATATATATATATATATATATATTTGTGTGTGTGATTGATGGTGTGTATGTGGGTGTTTGTATATATGTATATATCTATAACCTTATAAAAATTGAAAATGCAAAAGTCTTCTACGAAAATTCACTAAAACTGAAAACAAATTAATAATCTATATAAAAAACAAGATATATTTTTCCACCAAGCAGAACATATCCAACTTTGTAAATAATTATTTCTAGAAAACCTGTAACGATAATTGAAACCCTGTGAAAGGAGCCGGTGCAACAAAAATTAAATAAAGTATGATCAAAGAAAATGAGAATGTTCACTCGTACAAAGTAGGAACTCAGTTTTACAACATACTCGGATCCAGATGGTCAAACAAAATGGATGAAAATAAGGAAGCAAGAGGAAAGATAGAAATACACGGCAAGAAAATAATAATTAAAAAAAACCATGTCATCAATAGTTTTGCGAACTGTCTGGTTAAATAGATAAATTTAAATTTTAAAAAGTACACTTAATGAAGGTAATTAAAAATATTAAAAATTGTCTTGTTAAATTAATTAATTAAAATTATAAAAAGAAAATTAATAAAGTTAATTAAAAAAACAATAATTGGATACAATTTTGATGCTGCACCGGACGAGTGCCAAGATTTAATTTCAGTGCAGTCTTTTCTGATAAAACGCTCTTTCCATGAGATAAATAAAATTGATATAAAAGTGAATTATTAAATATTTCTTAAAAGAGAAATATGGTCTCCTACAAATATTTAGATATTTTTCCTTTACCAAAAATAAATTCAGGAACTACAATTATGGTCTCAGCATAGGGTACATGAAACATAAGATAATATATAAAACATAGCACTCAATAGGGACAAGATAAGATACATGCAAAAATTACCTAACATTCTCAATAATACAACTTTTGGAAAATATTTTAAGTTAAACTAATGTCTAATAAGCTTGTGATTTTCTTTTGCATCAAATGCAAGTCCGAAATTGCTCTGTCAGCGTCAAAACACATACAAATAGCTCTTAAGGGTTTAAGCCCCACGTTGGGTTCCAGTGTAATGCTAATTATAACCCGGTGAAAGGAGCCAGTGTTTCGAAAATTGAAGTATTGAAAAAAATAGTGGCTAAATGAGTGAATAAATTAGAAATTTACTATATATATATATATATATATATATATATATATATATATATATATATATATATATATATATATATATATATATATATATATATATATATATATATATTAATTCAATAGATCAATAGTGAAAGGTAAATTAAATAACCCGTGAGTTTATGTCGTTCATATTTGTATGTGCGTTGACACTATATAATAACAGGAGAGAGACATATTCGGTTTATGCTGCCTCTTGTAAAATGAATTATTAAACGTTAACAATGTTAGTTAAATTTAAAATAAAAAAATAATTAATGGCCAGTTGCAAGAATCTAAAGTTACTACTTGAAAAATTGAAAAATCAAGAAAATCACCAAATTAAGTTAATTTTACTTAACATGGTTTGCTGCTGTTAATGTGGTGCAGCCAGATCCTAGTCTGCGGCATGACGCAACCATTTGCAGTTGGTTGACCTTTCACTAGCAAGCTAGAATTTTGTTTACGTTGATTTTATCATTTAGCGCTGGCGCGACTTCTACTATGATTCGACCATTCAGAGCTGGTCATGATTTAATCACTCAGAACTAGTGAGACTGCTTAAACATAAAACTACAACTTACACTGGCCCCTAGTCGGAACCTTTTTTCCATTAGTAATAATTGGCCTCCAGAGTAACGGGACAGCTGAAAATCCCAAGAGACTTTTTTTAAAGTACACTGTTATATGATCAAAGCGTGATACTTCGGGAAAACCTGTACATTTATAAAATAGTGCATTTTATAAATGGACAGTAGCTTAATTTGTAATTTGTAAAAGTTAATTGATCATTTAAAAATCAGCATGAAAACTTGAAGAACACATGGCATGAAGTATCGCGTTATAAAAACCAAAGCCGGCATTTATTATATGAAAGCACTTGAATTTAAACAAGTATCTAGCAATTGAGCATAAACAGATAGACTTATATCATATCTATCACGTTCAAACTAAAATTAAGATGAAATACATTTTAGGTTAAACTGATTCTACATGTGTTAAATGAAAAGATTACCGTACCTGAATGGAATAATTAACTTCACCTAAACCATAATTTACTTATACTGTGCACTTAAGATGTTAAAATGATCTAATCTAAAAGAGGATTTTATCAGATGCATGCAGGTATATAATAGTCTTCAAAGACAAGTGACATTTCGCAATGAGAGTCCGAGTTGTTTTAAGATAACAAGCATTTACTGTATCGAGGCACAGGTAGAAACTGAGTCAATGGACAGAGGCAATGGCTTCATTAGGCTACGATTATATCTATGATTGAATATGTATAATAATCAAAACATGATACAAATGTGTAAAACCTTATACCTCGATCAAAAAAATGAGAAAATATACAGAAACATGAATGCTAATATAAATAGTAATGATTTATGTAAAATAAGCATAAAATAATCAATGATTCTCTTATGTGATCCCTTATTACTAAATAAAAGTTGATAGGCACACAGAAATCTCAAATAGCAAATAAGTCACCAAATGTCGACGACTTTACCCATGCAACCGTTAAGGAAATCAGATAACTTTAACACCTCCTTTGTTTCACTTATTCAATAGGATCTTTATACAAGGAAATGCAGCGCCGGTGGCCCAGTTATAAGAACTTGTTCCTCTAAAGCCAAGATACGTGAGTTTCATGCCCAGAAAAAGAAGTGTCATCCCACTTTTAAGTTCATATATACCGTCAAACTAACATTAACCATTGTGGTTTTTATGGCATTTGTTTGAGCAAGTTGAATATCTCCACGTTCATCCTTTCGAAAGGGGTGTAAATTCGTCGATTTCGTGTTTCATATGATGTTCAGCACGCTAATAATCCCAACTTTCCCTTCAGTAAGGAACGAGTTTAGTAAAGTTTCGAGTGGTGTGAGGTGAAACTCATTTAAACACTATCAGCAAAATTAACTGTCAAAATCATGACACACTCAAAAGAACACCAAAAAGTGCTACTTATAAATATACCATCGGTACTAGTGTATAAGAATAATGTGATTAGTTGGACATTAGGGGCGTTTCATTTAGGAGAACCACAATGCTCATTTATGGAGGACCCATTTTTCTGCTTTATCTAAGTACCCTATTTGAATGGATTTTGATGGTTAATCAAGAGTTTTTGCAAATAGTTACACACGTCTGTACTTAAGAAATCAAGATTTCATTAAACAAAAATCCACCTAGCACTATTTCGATCTAGTTGGTTTTCTAATCACCTTCTATTTCATGCTTTAATGCCCCCATGTACTAAAAACTGAGGCGTTAGCTCAAAGCTTTCGAAAGTTATCGTGGTTACAAAATTGTTCCGCACTGGCGCACACATACTATTTCTGGATTTTACGATTTTTATTTTCTATACAAAATAATATGTTGATACAGACTTGAAAAAACTTGCCCATTACAATATATCTTTTTGACAAAGTCAGATAGATATAAAAACCGCCTGTATAGAGTTTTATATACGCTGTTCTTATAAAAACGGGACATAATAAACATGAAGGTACTGTCAATGAAATATATATCTTGAGAAGTGACTGTTGGAAAGTACCTGTTGCAATAGTAAAAATTAATTTCAATAAATTTAACAACTAAGAGACTAATGTCAAAAATTGTTAATAATTAATACTTTTGCACAGTTTATCATCCTAAGGTATCGAATTAAGGTAATGTTCGAAAACTGATTATGGCCTTCTTTTCAGACAAAGATCTGCACTAGAATTTAGCAAGCGCAATTTTAAACCACCATATATAACGTGAGGTCAGAGAATATTTGACAAAATTACTATGCTAGGAAGCAGGTTTTTAGTATACATTTCATCACATTCAAAGCATATTTGTTTGCATCGTTGCGTACTTCGAAGCAGCTTTAGTTAACAGAGGCATGCAAGTAGTAATAATTCTGCATCTATTGAAAGGAGGGGTATGGGCTGTACTCCTAAGCTCGCCGCAAACCCTAACTAAGCTAATTAAAGACCTCCGTGGCCTTATCGTCTCAGTAATGCCTAGCTCGTACGTGCTAACACCTGAATGTTGCGTTAATTACGAGGCTACATACACCCAGCTACTATCATCCAGACCTACATACAGTCTATAGAAAATGATCACCCAGAGCCGTATTATTAGTAGTGGCGCTTTATTTAGTAGGTCCAAACTAGGCGGCGACCGCCAGTAAAAACATTTTTATTAGAGGCACATTAATCGGCATATGTATAATTTTGTGACAAATATTATTTTATCATAATTTAAAAATCTTAAAGCGCTTGTAGTTTTGCAAAAAATACTTTAGAGAAACAACAAGACAAGCTGTTTTCATTAATAGAGCCATGAGATTTTGATGTCAACAGCTATAAATTAGTTAGAGGTAAGAAGGACTAACACTAAATATAAATTAGTTTGTGCAAACGGTACCTACAAGTTTTAATGTAGGAAAACGTGACCTCGCGGAATGTAATTTATCTAGAAGTTCCACGAGAAAATTTAGAAAGCTACAAAATTTAAAACCATTGGAATAAGGTGTCGCAAAATCCAAAACTTGTGTACCTAATTGGCTAGAAGTCGTTGATTTTCCTTTCATATTTTAGTCGTGTGAAACGATATTTACATGAATATATAGAATAAAAAAGATAATAAAGCTGCCAATGGGATAATATAAAATTTTAACTTTAGCGACATTTAAATGTGTCACAGCTTGCTGTAAATGTATGTTTTAGTGAACTTTCATGAAGAAAATTCACTAATAGAGAATTAGCAATGGTGAGACTTTCGGAAATGTTTTTAAATGAGCGAGAATTATGGCCCTAGAACCAATATCCAAAATCTCTTCTTATGATCAGGTAACGTCTGCTAAAAGTTGTGGAATTTCTTCCAGAAGGAACTGTAGGTACCAACTAGCAAATTATCGATTAACCCAGCGCAAACATTCACGGAAAATTCATGCTGGAAGCTAGACGCACGTATTGTTTTGGTATTTTCTAGTTCCCACCAATGTAGGTTTTTCAGATTGATAATACCGCGTCTGGTAAATGAAGCTTCATCTGCCCAAAGAACCAGTTTACAAAAATTTAAGTTTGTTATTGTATGTTATAGAATCCAGGCAGAATAAACTAGACGATAATTCAGGTCTGCCTCAAGCAAACGTTGCACCATCCTGTAATGATATGGATGGCCTTCACACTTCAAAATTCGTCAAACCGTTACTCGTGGTACTTCAAGTTGACTCCTATTTCAACGTACACTGGTAGTCATTAGTAATAGCATCGAGTACCTGTTCGTCTACATCTGCTAGAAAATTTACTCCTCTGTCAAAAAGATAGTCACGTTATCGAGATTCTCGAAACTGTCTGCGTACTTCCATAAATGTTCTGTAAATAACTACTCTTTTATCTTTGGAAACTGATGTATTCAATAGCTGCTTGACATGCCCTCCCGTTACAAAAACCGTAAATAAAATGCATATACTCTCCACCAAGTAATCGGTACAGCATTTTAAACAATAAGTCAACAACTGGAAACCACAAAACAATTGATATTCACACTTTCTACTATTCCAAAAAAACAAATTACTAGACTGACGATTTTCCTTGCAAAGTTGGCGTAGCAATGCCACCAGTGATGCAAAATTTCTACAAAAACATTAAGTAAACTTTTCTTAAATAAGAAGTTTTTATGTGGTTTTAGAATTTAAATCTTATATCTGTTAGGCTTGTAAATTTGTTTGACCATTGTTTTTCTCATGAAGTTGACGTAGCATGGCCATAGAGAAAAAAAGTGTCACAAAAATATTAAGTCATAAGTACAATTTTGGTAACGCAATTCATCACAATATAGTTTTTAGACCTGACGATCGTTTTGCTAAGAAAGTTAGCGTCATCAGAGGGATGAAAAAACTTTTAAATTTGGATTTAAACCTTATATTTGTTAGGCTTGTAACTTCAGAGGGCATAAAAATCGAACTACCACTTTTGTGTTTTTCTGTCTTAGAATTAAGCCTAATATATGCCCACAAATTTTTAATATAACGATACGGGACAATATGTATATAGGATAGTTCAAATTCGAGCCTTACCATTGGATTGTTGTAAACGGTAAGAGATACAAGGACGGTTAAATTGGGACAAAGTTGCACGTTTCTATGGTGATAAATTATCTGAAATAAAATTGGAAGTGCCCTTTTTATTTAAAGAAATTCACTGACGAGGAGATCCCGACTTTTGAATTTTGAACAAATTTGATCAAATGAGCGCTAATTAGGCCACCTAAAACACATATCCGGGGTCAGTTTCAATTCTTTTGTATATATATATATATATATATATATATATATATATATATATATATATATATATATATATATATATATATATATATATATATATATATATATATATATATATATATATATATAAGTCTCACACCGATAACTCAAAAAATATTGGGCCGATTTTGATTAGATTTGGTGAATACCTTCCTTTTGCCAGTGGCTTGAATAACTTCGTTAGCCGGGAAAATCTGCCCGATCCAAATGGATTAAACATTGCTTTGTTTTAATTAGGCAGACGGATTTCCCCGGTCCGTGCCAGTTCTGAGCTGACCTTTAATGTATCGAATTTCGACCACGTAATTATAATGCATGTTTGTAAGAAAAGAAATTCGGGACGCAGCAAGTGCGTTATGGTAGCGAATTTTTATTAAATGCTTCAAATTTGAATAGCTCAATTTGTTATTAACCTATAAGGTTCGTTATTTCGGGAATATTTTTAATTTATTTTCAAAACATTTTTGTACATCTTCAAACCAAGTTATTTTGATGATATATGGTACATTGTTTCTACTATAATGGTAACCAAATTTGATGCCTGTTTTCTTTAAAAAACACATATTTGCTATTTAAAACATTTTTATCAAAATTCACTACCATAATGCACTTGCTACGTCCAGACTTTTTAGTTCTTTGATTATTCTAAAAAAATGGAAATTTTCAATTTTTGTTTTTCTCTTTTCAAGCGATTACCGAAAGAACTAGACTCGTTTAACTACGACATTTTTCGGAAACTTTTTATGGAAAATCTTAATCTGTCATCATATTTTCCAAGGCGTTCTTGATGTAAGAGTTACAATACTTTACTTTGACTTTTCTTATGGGCGTCATATTGGATTTTCGCATTTTTTTAAGTATTTTTTTCTGATTACAATGATATATCACACGATACGATCACGTCTTACCTGCTATCAAAATTGGGAAAAAAAACCTTTCTGGGGAGATTTGTTTGGAAAGGACGCCAATAAATTTGTTTAACGATCTAAATATTGACAGTTCAGCCAAACTTTGATGTATATAGTATTTCTGTACATTGTCTCTATGGCACTCATTCAAAAATCATGAGTTTTACAAATAAAAAGATAGAGAGTGACATAATAAAAATATATTACCAAAATAATAGAAGCAATGAACACTATAAGGTAACTACTTTCGGGGGTAGGTGTAACAATTAAGTGGCACCCTGTATAACATCTTATTTAAGAACCCGGCCCGTCTCCACTGTTTAAAAGCTGGCGGCCACCTAACTTCCTGGTAACTTTACTTATACCAGTGACTGTTTTGAGATTGTGAGGTTGCGTTTAAGTAGTGAGAGTTGGTCGTCGGTATAAAAGAGCTTTGAAAGCTGAGAGAGAGGTAGAAGGGTGTCACAACATACTACCCGAACTAATAATCGAGAAATATCGGCCACAAAAATCCTGAATGACAGATGAGATAAAATTAAAAATTGGCCAAGTGATTGTTTTGAACTGGGGGATTCAATATTTTTTTAAATACACTATATTTGTAGCTTGATGAACGACACCAGTTAAAATTTTAGACTGAAAATGTTGCATTATATAGTGTAAATCTAAACTAAATCGACTCGTGTCTCGATAAAAATGATTTTAAAACAGTTTGTTCTTTTATATTTCAACTTAAAGATAAGACGTCATCTAAGATCAAAACAGTCGTTGAATATGTTTCAAGTCACGCTTCAGTTAATTTTGTAATTAGTAGTTACGTTTACTTTTAATATGATATAAAATGTCCCGTGGCATGAAGTCAGCGCCAAATTTCAGGTAAACAAACTTTTCTGGCGCATCTGTGGTTCACTGGTTGAATGCCTGCTTCGTACGCAGACGGACCAGGGATCGGTTCCCGGTCGATGCATGTAACGTTTTGTTTTGTTTCACATTAATATTTGGTAGAAACAATAGTGTACAGAATTCAGACGTTTGAAGCAAGATCTGACTTTTGTTTAAAACGCCTGGATAACTTTGTCAAGTTCAAGTCTAAAATTATAATTTTCAACAGATATTTTGTTATTGAATGTTTATTAACAAAATTCGCCAATAAAAATTTGTTTTTAACACTTTTCTTTAGTTGTTGCAAAAGCCGGTTTGATTAGGTTGACTAAAACTAAATCACCCAGGCGATCAATAAGGAAAAATAACTGCTACGTTTATAATTTGGCAGATACTTTACATTTCTAAATATGAATTGTTAAGCTTTTGTAACTTTAAAATGAAATTTGTAATACAAGTTTCTTTTAGAGAGACTTACACTACCTAGATATACCAAATTTTAATTCTCTAGCTTCATAGAAAATTAAGTTTTGGGTATTTTTCGCAAAATGAGCTAGAACACAAGATTAAAATATTTTTTTGGTCATAGAGAGATATCCATGATAACACTTTCGGAAAAATTCTTTAAATGAACGCCTATTAAGACTTTTAGAACCGATCTGCAAGGTCTGTTTAAATTTAAAGTATTAATTTCAGCAGTATGCAATACTAATAGTGTACAACTCTTATGAAAATTCACTACTATAACGCACTAGCTGCGTCCAGATTTTTTTTGTGAATGTGCAATGTCGTTAAAATCAACTTCTACCAAAATCTGTTAGATGTTTTAATTAGGTGGTTAAATCATGTTAAGAAAAATTATAATTATTGTAACTTGCTATAAAAACAATGATATTAAGACCTTCATAGTAATTGCCTAGCGAGGAGTTGCTGAAATACTGGAAATATCGTTCTCATGCAGCAAGGGTTATTACAAGGTTTTTACAAAAAAAATAACGTGACCCTACTTCCATCGCCTTCTCGCGCCCCGTACTTGTCACCAATCGAGCCTGTGTGGGATATGATTGACTATCAACTGTATAATTTACCTTGACCACCAAATAAGTCAGTTGAGCTGCGACAACTAATTCAAGAAGCCTGAGATGACATTCTTAAGAATACCATAATCATTTAACTTCAAGCATGGCTCGGAGATTTATAGAATGCATAAAAAACCACCGCAGACCCACTCATTATTAAATAACTTTGTTATTTTTGAGCATTAGAGTTTGAAAATGTTATCATTTATTAAGTTTGATTAAACACACATTTTGTATAAATTTATTAAAATTTATCAACTTTTACTGAGTGTTCGGATTTTTTTGAAAGTCAATATATTTTTAAATTGACAATCTTTGTAAAAAAATTAGCATTTTGAATGCGCAGTCACAATGAGAAAATAAAATGTAGTACAGTGATTTCAATTGCACTTTGTAAGTATCCATTGATTCTCATGGTCTTAATATAGCACAATATATTGCCATTTTACTGTGCCCCTTTTCCTTGCTTACTGGATAATACAACCCTGGAAGGAGTGGTGGCAAATTTACAGTATATACCGCAGCTATACACCTAAATATTAATTTAGTGGCTGCTATCTGCACGTTAAGTTGGAAAATTAGTATTAGATTTTGTACAAGAGACTTGATTTATATTAGTTTGTATTTATCACAGAGAGTAGCAGCGTTTTCACTAGATCCTGTATTCGCTAGAACTTATGCAAATTAAATACTCATAATAATGGGGTTAGTAGGCTAAGAATTTCCTTTAGCACAAAGATTATGTATGGTACCGGCAGTGAGACAATTTCAACAATGGTGCATTAGTATTACAAAGCCCGATATATCCGTTATTACTATAGATATTAAAATAGTGATGTATTAAACTAGTAGACAAACTTAAGCCCTACGCTCGAAAAATATTTTAAACTATACAGAAGGTTACATATTTTTTGAATAATTAATTCCCTATTTAACCTATCTCAATTCTGATGGTGGTGTAACTTGAAATTCTTTATATCTATTATCTAGATCTCTTCAAACTAGGTAACGTAGTGCCGGTGTTTTGATTCAAAGATGTCAAAAATTTAGGACTTTGGGCAGAACAAAACTAAACCTGAGTAAGTATTTGATTATCTTTTTATCTTCAAACCAGTGTGTTCTTTATCTTACAAAAATAATAAATCTGAGAGATAAGTGCAAGTACATTAGGGTTTGTGAGGTGATTATGGCCTCACTATTGACCGAATTTAGATCCAACTGACATCTGTGACGAGATATCAATCGCGGGCAAATATCAAATAAATACACTCGGATTTTTCAGGCTTAAATTGGCACAATTTGACATCACATTTATCAAGCAGAAATAAATAAGCCGACTATTCAGTATGGCGCAATGTGACTGAGATGTAATTACTGCTAGGGGGACACTATATAGGACTTCAGGATTTGTTCATGCTAAAATTATTCTACTTCAAATTGTGCGTTCACTAAAAAAATAATTTTGAGAAACTGATTGTCTTTATGTTGTAGGCATGTCATTAATAACGTACACCGATAAATTGTTGCATATCTTCGCTTCCAGATGTGATCGAGGGCTAATTCAGAAAACAAAATGTTAGCAAAGAATTGAGTATGAAGTTATGCTGGTTTACGGTAAAGCTGCTGGTTCACTCCATAGTGCCTTTTAAATATTCAGGTAAAACTAACAGGTGAATATAAGGTTTTTACAACAACAAAAAATCCTCACAGACCTAAAGCTACCTAGTTTTGGTATTCCTGAAGAATGCAGCGAATGCACGAGAAATGTATATCTAAATTTGGAAAAGAGATGCAAGCCCGTCAATACGGCGGATGTATGTGTAGAAGAAAGTGTGCCATTAATTTAACTGATAAGGTTAAACTAAATATTCAAGACGCATATTTACGTGGGCTTATATCTGTGCAACTTGTGATAAAGTATACGTGCTATATATATATATATATATATATATATATATATATATATATATATATATATATATATATATATATATATATATATATATATATATATATGGTAACGCTTTACCTTTTGCGGTTACCTTTTACCTTCCATATTACTATTTATTTAACTTACTTTTCTCGGGCGTCATCTTTATTCCCTAAATTTAAGACGGGGTACGATCCCTGTGAAGACATCCGCTAGGGCCTTCGTAACACGCTACAACTTACTGTTTAGAAACAGCCTTCTCCCGTGAAGCTTAAGTGTACAAAATAAACACCAGGAGTTCAGTTTTTAATGCCTTCAGTGCATGTGAGAACGCTAAGTAGGCTTTAATTACTTACTTTCAATTACCATGGGTTATTTTCCTAGCTAACAAGATGTGAGCAGATAAATATAAACGTGCTATATTAATCGTTCAGTTTCTTGCATTTGTTTGTTGAGATGAAAGTTTTTTTTAAGTCCTGTGTTTTATTGCTATTAGTGCGTCGCTTTTATCTGTTTTTGCTATTGTTATGTTGTTATATGTAACTTTGTTTCTTATTTGTTTTATTACTTTTTCATGTGTATGGTTTTTTATTTATATATTAATCTAGTTTTTTTAAGGTTCTGTAGTTTTTTATTTATTTTCTCTAATTTGTGTTTATAATCAGTTTTTATGTTGTTCATTATATTGGTATATGTTCATGTCCATGTGTCATATTTCATCTGGTTTGCTAATAAAAGGTGTAGTCTATCTAAATTTTTTTAAGTGTGGTTATGTTGCTGTATTGATGTTTGATTTCGTTCGTGATATATAGTTTTTCTGCTTGTGTTTGGGTGTATTTGGCCGTATTGGTGTGGTTATGAACAGTAATTTTAGCGTATTTTGGTGAAATGAAATATGACACATGGACACAAACATATAACAATATAATGAACGACATAAAAACCGATTATAAACACAAATTAGAGGAAATAAACAAAAAACTACAGAACCTTAAAAAGAAAAAAACTAGATAACGTAAACATAACAACCACAACACACCACTTATTTCAGGATAGATTCATAAACATAACAGACACAAAATTGACAAAAGAAGAAAAAGAATTCATAGAAAACAACATAAAAACCAACTTTTCAGATACAAAAAAATCTACAATACAGAACATAATAGCGGACACACAACACGCAATAAACTTAGTAAATAGCTCAAACTTGGAACCACTGAAAAACCAACTAGCATAAGAAATAAAAAGAACTATTGACAAGACTAAATCAAAAACCATACACATGAAAAAACGATCAAACAAATAAGAAACAGAGTCACATATAACAACATAACAATAGCAAAAACAGATAAAAGCGACGCACTAATAGCAATAAAAACACAGGACTATATAGAAAAAACAAACACTTTCATCTCAACAAACAAATGCAAGGAACTGAACGAAAACCCAACGAAAAAATTCCAAAATCAAATACTAAACATCATAAAAAAACACATGACAATATTTAACGAAAAAACAACACATTATTATAACAACAACCCTAAAGCACCACATGACAGGAATAATAAAAATACACAAAACGGATACCCAATCAGACCACTCATCAACTTCAAAGACGCACATTCATACAAAATAGCAACAGAAATGGACCAAGTACTAAAACAAGAAATACAACTAGAAAACAAATTTAACATAAAAAACTCCATAGAACTAGTGCATAAATTAGAAAACATAAACATAAACAAAAACACAAAACTCGCCTCATTCGACATAACAACTATGTACACCAATATACCAATTAACTAAACCACAAACATAATCAAAAATAAAATGCAAAATAACAACAAAAAACAACAAATCAACAAAATATTAAACATCATAGTAAAGCACAATTACTTTGAGTTTAACGGAGAATACTACATCCGGGAAGACGGACAACCAATGGGATCTCCACTATCAAGCACATGGCAGAAATATAGATACAACAGTTAGAAGATAAAATCAACACCATCATAAAAGAAACAGACCCAAACATCAACTGGATAATATACGTCGATGACATATTAATAATATACGACAATCAAAAAACCAACATAGACAATATCCTCGAAAAAATAAACCAAATCAACAACATAAAATTTACAATAGAAAAAGAATCAAACAACATCATAAACCTCCTAGGTTTAACACTAATCAGAAAAGAAAACCAGATTGAATACAAAATATACAGAAAACCTACACAAACAGACATCACTATACCTAAACACTCAATACACCCCACACACACACAAAATGGCCGCATATAGATATTTAATGAACAGAATGCTAAATGTACCACTCCATAATGACGAACGAGAAAATGAGTACAACATCATAATACAAAAAATCTCGGGACGCAGCAAGTGCGTTATGGTAGTGAATTTTCATAAAACTATTTTTTAATAGCAATAATGTGTGTTTTTTTAAGAAAGCAGGCATCAAATTTGGTTACCAGTATAATCTATATAGTAAAAACAATGTGCCATGTTTCATCATAATAACTTTATTGTTTGAAAATGTAAAAAATTTCCGAAAGTAAACTTAAAGTGTTCCCAAAAAAAACTCGTTTTTTGGTCAACCTTATAGGTTAATAGCAAATTGAGCTATTCAAATATTAAGCATTTGATCAAAATTCGCTACCATAACGCACTTACTGCGTCCAGAATTTTTGTTCTTACAAACATGCATTATATTTCGATGGAAAATGCAAAACTGCAATAACATAAGGCGTGTTTGATTAAAAAAAAAAAGAAAATTTGTATCACCAACGACTTATGGGACACCTGTGATTGTAGAAATAATTTTTTAAGATGTAGTTTAAGACACCCTATAATTAATATATACATTTTTTTTTCATATCTGGTATAATAACAGATATATTGAGCTTTATTGATTTTTTTTACGAAAATTCCACAAAAATTATATACTATTAACGATAAACTCTATAGCTAAGATACTGCCAAGCGTCAGAGAAAGGGTCTATTTGAAATGATTTTTCTGGAAACATTTTATTAAAATGAAGGACAATGACGGTTGAAACTAAGACTTCAGGGTTTGTAAAACATTCCTCTTGAGACATTTTATTTCCATAGCCCGTATTAGATTTAAGTTCTTTTCCTAAATGTTGCCAATTTTGACGTTTAAATCGCAACTTTGACGTTTTGTGAAAAACCCCAATTTATTTTTGTTTAAATGCCTATAACTTTTTTGTCTTTTGACCTACAAAGCTAAATTTTGGTAGGTAACTTGCTTATAATGATATAAACCCGCGTATAAAATTTGTTTGCCCTTACTTTGTTAATTTTGGAGATATAAATTTTTTTCGAAAGAAAACACAATATTTTCCGGGAAAACCTCGTTGAATTTTCCTGGATAACGAACATATCCAAGCCACTTGCAAAAGGAAGGTACTCACCAATTTTGACGTTTAAAATCGCGATTTTGACGTTTTGATGAGAACCCAAATTTATTTTTCTTTGAATGCCTGTAACTTTTTTGTCATTTAACCTACTGAGCTAAATTTTGGTAGGTGACTTACCTCTAATGATATAAACCCGCGTATGAAATTTGGTTGCTCTTACTTTGTTAATTTCGGAAATATAAATTTTTTTCGATTTTTTTCGAAAGAAAACACAAAATTTTCCAGGAAAACCTAGGCGGATTTTCCTGGCTAACGAATTTATCCAAGCGACTTGCGAAAGGAAGGTATGTGCCAAATTTTATCAAAATCGGTCCATTATTTTTTAAGTTCTAGGTGTGACACATAAATATATAAATATATATATATATATATATATATATATATATATATATATATATATATATATATATATATATATATATATATAAACATATCAAGTCTGAAACTGACCTCGGATTTGGGTTCCGGGTGTCCTAAATAGCGCTCATTTGAAGAAATTTTTTCAAAATTCGAAAGTCGAGATCTCCTCCTTAGTGAATTTTTTTTAAGAAAATTCACTAATAGCACAAAGAAATGGATACAACAAGAAAACAATAAAGAAGCTAGTAAAACAAATCAAAAACAAACAGATCAACAAAACCGAAAACAAAACACCGGAAACAAACATAAAATACACAACATTCACTTATAACCACTACATCAAAAAATAACACAAACACTCAAACAATATGACTTAAGAATAAGCTACAAAACCAATAACAAAATAGTAAACAAAATAAATTAAAAAAAAGAACACAACCCACATAAATTAAACGGAATATATCAAATAGAATGTAACACATGCAATAAAAAATATATAGGAATGACAAAAAAATCTATAGAAACAAGATTCAAGGAACCTATAACAGCATTAGATAAAATCTACATACCTAGCTACAAATCAAACGTAGCTACACACATTCACAGCATAAAACACCAAAAACCAGATATCACCCTGGGAACAATACTACATTCAACAAACAAACAATAAGAAATAGTTAATGCCAGAACAAATCCAAGTACAAACATTTAAACAAAACTTAATAAAGGCCATACAAATAGACAAATTATAAAACCACAGTGATCAAGACAGGAGACCGATACACTCGACACAATCCGAAGGCACAACCAATCAGAGAACAGTAAACCGACCAATAGAAACTCAACACGCAGGCGCCACGTACAATCTCAGACGTATACCACACAACAGCGATCACAGTCAGTAGCGTGCTGATGATGAACCGGGACGGTTCGAAACTGCAGTCCACACAAACCTATAAAAAAAGCACAAAAAGTACAGCAAACAAATAAAGTGTGTATATATATATATATATATATATATATATATATATATATATATATATATATATATATATATATATATATATATATATATATATATATATAAGGATATAGGTATCCAAAATTTGAAAAGGATGTTTTGCATAATTTCATACCACATTATCACGGATGAGCAAAAACAAAAATATTTGTTCCTCTTTGCTGGCTCGTTATCATTTAGCTCGTCGACGGGATCGACTATTTTATCCCAGATTTGGTATTGGTGGCGAAACTAAATAGGATAATGCCCAACGTGGGAGGACCAATAAGAAAAAAACAGCTACTGCTCCGCATAGTAGTGCGGTCAATTCTGTATCGAGCGCCCGTATGGCATCAGACATCAAGTGGCAGAAAAGATGGTCCCAAAACACCACAAAGGGACAATAGACAAAAAAAAATATTTCAAATCTGACGGGCTGAATGAAATGCGACTACAGAGCAATAAATTTCTGGCTCACACAGTTACTCACCGCCCACGGATACTTCAAATCCTATGATAAACGCATGGGAAAGTTAGACGAGAACGAGAGCAGATGTAGCTACTGCGAGGAAGAGGACAGGGGAGAACACTGAATTTTTGTTTGCCCAAAGTTTCACGAGGTGAGAATGACCACCCTAAACTCTGCAGCAGCCCTGGTACCAATGATGTTAAAGACAAGATCTCATGGAAAAAGGTCGTGGTATTCGCCAGACAAACTATGACCATAAAAGAGAGGCACAAGAACTGGCTAAGCGAAGGAAACAACCAACTAGATTGCCCGAACCCGTAATCTCTCAATGCAAACGGGGGAAGTAGAGAAAAGTGGAAGGAGGAGAAAAAAGACAGCCCTACACTCGTGAAGATATGTCGCAAAGATAATACCAGTGTCCAATAGAATAGTTCAGGGCAGCCACTAGGTTAGTCAGGAGATTCGCTAACTGCGCCTCACCATAAAAAAACACTAATATCGTGAAGAGTAAAGAGTAGTCTAGCACTAACTGAAAGATAAATTTTCGAGCTGAAGCTACTACCTATTCGCATAAGCTGATGTTATACATCTGGTTAAGCAAACAATGAGTAGTCCACTATGAATTGCTTCAGAGGAATATAACCGTCGCTGCTGGTGTGTGTAATCAACAACTGTGGTAGTAAAAGCGTAATTCAAAGCAAAGACTGAAAGGACGTTATCGAGTCATTTTGCAGCATAATCAAACCCACTCTTATACTGCAAAAGCCATTAATCTGGTGCTTGGATGTCATTCCCCTTCCACAATTATCTCCTGATCTTGTTTTGTCATATTTAAATGCTTCCGCTCTCTATTTAACACTCTTCTAGAAATCTCCTTTGCTGACAACAATACGTTTCAAAGTTGGCTTGGTGACTTCTTCACCTCCAAACCAGCGGATTTATTCAGGGGTCGATTAACAAAACTGCTAGGTCATTGGAAGGTAATCATAAACGATGGATGACAACACATTATTAATTAGGTCATATATATTGTTTATTAAATTTAAAAAAAAAGGTATTTCAAGAACTGTTTCAAACTTATCTATCAACCTAATATTTATATTTATTTTTTTAAGCAACATTACAGGTGTTGTGTTTTTAACCTAATAAGGTAAAAAATCGCAAATAAATTTATGAACGTTAATCATAATTCACATTTAGTTTTTATATAGATTAATTAAACTGGCAGTATTCATTTCAAAACAAATTCACACAAAGATCCTCGCCGACATTTTTCATTGATATTCAAAAAAGACAATCCTGTAGTCAAATAACCCCTTTTACCAAATAGGCTTCTGTAATTCAAGACTGGTATCAATTTAGGATCTTTGATAATTATTATTTTAGTACAGCGTTTTATACTTGGAACAGGATACTCAGACGGAATATTTTAGAAGGCATCAGAGTTGAGATAAATGCTGACATTGTGCATGGAATTCCCAATAACCCCTTCCAAAAGAGGGTCGAGACGCCTGTAAGGAGAGGTGAAGGTTAAGTTCAGACAAAACGAGCTTCATTTACATAACAGGCGTACATGCGTTACCCTAGAATAATGTCTCCCCTAAATTGTCGTTGCAAGAATGTTCACATATGCAGACAAAGAATACCCCAAGACGATCCTTTATGAATGTCACATTTAAATAATTCGTAAACGAGCGGTTTTCGTGCTGAAAATAAATGCAATGAATTACAAAAACACCATAAGTCGCTAAAAAAACCTTTTTAGCGAATTTTCATTAGTATACGTACCTTTGGACCCAATATTACTTTATTTGGTTTTCGTCTGCTAAACAATATATCAAGTATATTGAATGCATACAAGATGTCTATCTAAAGAGTTTTGCCAGGTTTTCCCGAGTACTGCTAAAAAATTTTAAAAAACCCTAAAACACATCGACTTTGCTTGAGAGGGGGTCTCTTTTTTTAAGTCTAAGAGAATTGGTAGCATTCAACCCCTAACGGAGCTTACTCTTATAAATTGACTAAATTACTCATTTATCCCGAATTCTCTGCGTTTTTTTAAACTGCCAATAACTCAAGAAAAATCGATTTAGGGGGATAGAGAATGCTGATACAATTTGAAAGAGAATCTTCAAGTGCATCTAGCAAAATCAGGAAATACGGGGTGTTCCGATTAATATAAACGAGTTTTTTAAATTCTAAATCCTACGAGAGCCAGATGCATTTTACAAACCACCCTGTACATGAAAGATTTTTTCTTCAACATCACATTGGAGCTTAATTAACCTGGGGCAAAAAATAGTTTTCAACATATCGACATGAATCAAAATCACTTTCATTAAGCCAGCCTTCTTGTGAAGAGAATTTTATTAAAAATTAAATATCTTGAAAGGAGGAAAAGATAAGAACAGGGTTCCCCGATGGAAGTCGACCTAAAATTGAATGGGCATTTCAAAACTTAATTATATATAGGGTGTCCCATTTAAAATAGAGTAGTTAGCAGCTATTTTGGAAACTATTTGCATCAATAAAAAACTTCTATATACAAATTTTCACCGCTCAAATATGCATATTTTGGAAAATAATCTAACAGTTTACTTAACTTGTGAGACCCTGCATATATATATATATATAAAAATATAAAAATTGAAAGTGATCCCGGATATGGGTTCTATGGGTTCTGGTTCACGCTCATTTGATGAAGTTGTTTCAAAATTCAAAAGTCAGAATCTCCTCATTAGTGAATTTTTTCTACAAAAATTCGCGAAAAGTAAAAGTGTTGGTAACAGCGAACACTCTGGAATTATATTTATACAAGGGAACGGAAGTGACAGGTGTAGAACAATGAAGAAGGTCTATAATCCCTATGGACATTATAAATAGGAAAGCCGCAGATAGGTTAGTCAGTAGTGAGTTAGTGTTGGTGTATAATAAGCGATCATAGAAGGCGTATAGTGAAATATGCTTCTATGGACATTTGGTAATATAGAGAAATATTTTAGTTGATGGTGGTGTTGGAAAATAGTTGGTTGTAAGAAATTAGCGGTTTAAAAGCTGTGTTTTTTAGTCAACAATTCCAGAACCCCGAAGAACGTAACAATATTAAATACGACGGTAATTTTGAGGACAATTGCAAGTATGGAATGACGGAAAAAGACAGGCAAGAAATAGAAAATTTTGTCAAAATATGCATTTAATTATATTGTTTACTTTAAAACCTCCAGGTTAGCTAAGGTGAATGATTATGTATGTAAATTAATTCATATGGAAGAACGTTTTTATCTCTTGTTACATAGGATGTTTCAGTAATCAAGAAATGCTCCCTATTGACGTTTACGTTCAGCTGTTTTTAATGTCGTCTCAGTGCGGACAGCGATAGAGGCAGTATAGGCACTGTCGTCCTCATCAGCAGTATTTGTGGTAAGACCCTCGACAATCCATCAACAAACAGCAATTACTTTCAGCAGGCAGCCTTTGAGACCTCTGCACCGTTGCCAGGTCAATTAAAATAATATCCCTTTGTCTAGTTACATTAATTCCCTAGATTTCCTTCGTTGACTGTCAAATTTAATGTGGCTGCTACAAACTGCAAAAAAACTTATGATGATAATAAGATAAAACTCGAAAGTACGTGTGTCGTTAGGTAAATAAATAAAATGTATAAATGTCATCATGATAATCTAAAGGTGATCTTGCATATGATCCCCACCATAATTCTTTTTATAGTCCTTTTTTTAACTTTCGTACCGGTACCCAAACAATTGAGCCAATTTTTCCAAAACTTTCCCTCTTGATATACCACTTTCCTATTTCGTAAATATATGCCCTTCAAGTAATGTTGTCCATAAAGCTATTATTTCTCAGAATAGGTATAATATAGTAAATGTTGCCTTCTTTTTTTTTATAGTATTTTTCAGCACTCTCATTTTTTTTTTAGTGTGAATTTTCTAGTGAATTTTCATTAATAAAAATTCACTAATAGAGAGGTGACGAGGGTGAGACTTTCAGATTTTTTTTCAAATGAACGCGAATGGGGGTCACTAGAACCCATATCCAGGGTCCGTTTGGATTTTTATTTGTTTATATATATATATATATATATATATATATATATATATATATATATATATATATATATATATATATATATATATATATATATATATATATATATATATATGTGTGTGTGTGTGTGTGTGTGTGTGTGTTTGTGTGTGTAGGTATGTAGCGATACCTCAAAAAATACTCAAACTGATTTGAACGAAACTTGGCACGTGTCTTAATTTTCTTACGATCGCGGACAATTTCGTAAATCAGCTATAACAGACATATTTTTCCCCCAAGAAATAACAAAACATTTTTGAATACGCTATATTTTCGAAAGTATGAAAGTAACTATAAATGGTGCAAATAAACCTCTGTTGTGAATTTTAAGTAATTTGGTTTACAAGATTAGGAGTTTTCCAAATTAGAAATAAAATCTAAAAGACATACCTACATTGAAACAACTTGAGTAGCTAAAGTCTGATGCCAGCCAAAGGAAGAGTAGTCAGCTGCCATGCGTAGATTGATACATACCAGGCACACATCAAAATGCAACGTTGACCAGACGATACAAATAACACAGGTAGGACTGGATCGCCACAACAATTCTAATATGCAACAAACGTACAAACCCAACTGTGGCGATCCTACCCAAATGAGCGCCTTCTGCTATAGTCGGACGCTCAGATTTGTTAAATTTTCAAATATTCTAATCTGAATGTGAGAGGGAAAACAAGCAAGTTTTATATCAGCTGCTTGAAGTAAAAACCAGAGATCATAGTATGTTTTTTTTTAATTTATTGTCACATGTGAATTTTGTGGAGAGTAGCAATGAAAGGCATACATGTTTCTTAAGCCAATGTAATAACCGCAACATACAGTAACAGCACATTGATCACTAGCATGCAAGCCTATACTATGCACAACACATCAGTTTATTGCACAGGTTGCCGATCGTTGCTGCATATATTCTTTCTTTCATTAAAGATTAAAACCATGTAGCTCCACAGTTGAGCAAAATTTCCCTTTTGTCTTGCTGTTGTTTCTTTGGGTGTAGCTTAAATAATATCAGGAACACTGTCATCTCCAGTACATGACCTAAAAGTAAATAATTACATAAATTCAGGAATATATTATAATTTAAATAGGGTCTTCTTATTATATATCTTGTTTTTGTTTAGTTTGTGCACTTTTGTTTCTATCAAGTGTTGTTCTTAAAACATGATTTAATTGTTTTGTTTATCTTTTTCAAAGTATCCTTGACATATGTCAAAGTGGGGTTTTGTCATTCTTGTTAATAAACAGTTTTAAATTCTGAATTAAAAATTATCAGTTTTCTCTGGAATTTTATTATCAAGTTTCAAAAAAAAGGAGAAAGTTTTCCTCTCGTTTTAATTCAGTCTGCACCTAACTTTGGTAAAAGCCTGTTGCTTTGAATAGTTGCAAGTTTTTTCAGGGGGCTAGATTGTAGCTGAATGGTTTCTGTCTATTTTATGCCCGTTATAAACGACTTTTTATGGTGTAAAGGTCTACCCACCTATATAACAACTTCAGGTGATTTTATAAACCAATATCAGTTAACTAAAATGGTTATAATTGTCCTCACAGCAGCAGAAGTACCTCCTCAAATCACAGTCTAGAGGTAACAATGAAAGATAATAATGATGGAATTTCTAGTAAGTCCAGCATCCGTAATTAATTTTTCTATCCATCTCGAGCTTGAGTAAAGCATATAGCAGTAGTTGAAAATCCATAGTTCCCGAATATTCTAAAATCAAAACCAATCACACAGCATTAGAAAATACCTTAATTATTTCCTTTAACTAAATATAATAGTCAATATTACTTACCAATTAAATGCGTTACAATTTCAATAGCATCTTTAAATTTGTTATAAGCCTTTTGTACGTGTTTGTTTTATTTAAAGTACTAATATCCTTCGCTTTTTGTATTTCACAAACAATTAACTATTAACTAGCGTTTAGCATTATTTGATAATTTAATTATTTAGGCTATGATAAACTGCCATTTTTCATGTCATTGTAGTTCCAACCGACATTAGAATCTTAAATGATAGTTCAAAAGGAGATAAACTCATTTTGCTTTAGTGTACACTGCACGACGTAAGTTGTTGCTCACATGTATATACTGGGCGACATAAACTTGTAACACCTCTGTCAACCGGAGCAAGGTATACCATGCGAGAGGAAATTTAATTTGACACGAATACGTAGTTCCAAATTTAATTATAACGTAAATCTCTTTAAATAGTTATATAACCAATTATTTTTATTTTTAATTTAACTCATAAATTATAATTATATTTACATTTACCCATTTCTCATCATATAATATGTCTATATGTTTCTACATTACTATTAAAATCAATAATTTGTCTTTCGTGTTTTCATTAAATTGTAGAGTGTAGGGAGTAACTGATTTGAATCAATTTTCACATTTCATTTACTTCAAAAAGCTCAACAGCTGTGTGCTATAAAAATCTGTGGCTCCCCATCTTGATTTAAGAAATATTACACATGAGAGAGGTAAGTCTGACCCTCTACCCAGTTGCCTCCGACAATAGAGCTGCCGTACGCCTTGTCATTTTGTTTGATAAGAATCCGTGGCATTATTATAGTTTAACTGTTCTGGTTTGAGGTTTTTTAGTGGGTTTTTAGTAAGAAAATTCACCAATAGAGAGGTTATGATGATGAAATTTTCGGAACATTTTTTTAAATGAGCGCCACTAGAACCTATATCCACGGTCCGTTTGAATTTATATATATATATATATATATATATATATATATATATATATATATATATATATATATATATATATATATATATATATATATATATATATGAGTGTGAATGTGTGTGTGTGTGTTGGTGTGTGTGGGTAACCGAGCGATAAAAAAAAATACTCAACTGATTTGAACAAAATCTGGCACAAGCCTTCATTTCGTTGCGGACGAGTTCGTCAATCAGCTACAACGGACATATCTTTCCCCAAAAAATATACAAAAATGTGTTTGAATGCTATATTTTTGAAATTATTAAAGTAACTACAATGAGACTACATGTAGCTGCGAATAAAGTGAATAAACCAGTGTTGTGAATTTTAAGTTAAATTCGGTTCACAAAATTTTGAGTTTTGCCCAAATTAAAAATAAAATCTGAGGCGTGAATTGAAACAGCTTAAGTGGTTAAAGTATGATCCCAGACAAAGACAGAGTAATCACCTGCGACGTGTAGACTGATACATATGCCACAGCGATACATCATAATACAACGCTAACGTTTATACCCGAACTGTGGCGAACCCACCCTAATGACTGCCTTCGGGTATATTCAGGTATGAAAGTTTTATGCTACTTGAAGTCAAAACCAGATGGGATAGTGTGTTTTGTTTATTTATTACGATTTGACCGTTGATTTGAGGTTAAGTTTATGGTTGTATATCGTTTTTAAAATTAGAAACTAAAGAATAAGAACATGTTTTGTTTATTTATTATGGTTTGACAGTTCTCTTTTAAGGTTAAATAGTAAATGATTGTCCATAGACGTAATATAGAGTAGACGGGTAACCAGCTGGATAAAAGTGTTACCTCTTTTTGCAATTAGTCCCATTGGCGTATGGAATGGGCTTGCTAAAGGTATGGAAGCGACCAGGATTAGTAATGGAAAATCTAAAAAATAATAATTTATTTATATATTATTGAGCGAATCACGAATGATTAGAACTTTGTGCCCATATCAGCAAATTGAAGATTTTTTTCGGATGTCTTCAAGGACATAATAAGAAACATATGCAAATGGAAAATACTATATCTCTTCGAAACCCGTTTCAACTGATCTACCTACCTTGATGTAATAATCATAGTACCCTTCGTGTAATAAATATAAAATGCATGTTACAGTAACCTTTTTGGCAAATTTACTTTCTTTCTGATAAAAAGGTTCTACATGAAACTATTATTTTATACACATAGAAATTTAGGTCACGATGCAGTACTTTTTTTAGTACTATAAGATCAAAGATCCACATACGTATAAAAATTGAAACTGTCTCCGGATATGCTTCATTTGAAGAGATTTTTAAAGGTCAAATCTCCTCATCACGTTCTCCTCATTAGTGAATTTTTTAAAGAAACTTCACCAAAAATTTAAATAAGTTGCAGAAAAAAACAACCACTTGTGAAGCCACGGAAAAAGTCTACGACAGTCCTAAATATTGAACGGTTTCACTAAGTTGGGGCAAGTACAAACAACCAGATATGCTATTCAAATGGCATTAAGTCTTAAAAGTTTTCATCTCCTTTTATTGAATTATTTGTTATACAAAAACTCGCTAAAATATTAATCAGAATAACAACAATCTGATCAGATAACAGCAACGTGGAATTAAAGACTAAAAAAATTAATAAAAAGTGAAGCCACTAACTCGTCTCATTATAGGACCCGATTATCTGATGCGCCTGCTTAGAACACTGGACCACCGTTGACAGGACAGATGTATGTACTAGCAGGTATATATGTTAGTGTGTTAATTTTCTAATGTCTTTATTATTTATACCAAACCATTTTAATTTACAATGGATTTTTTGCCCATATTTTAATGAAATGAAGGAAAATAACGACTTAGACTCAGATCTAGGAGTCTGTTAGTCATTTCGTATTGTCTTTTTCACCCACATTAGTACGACTACCATTATTATCAATGTTGACGTTTTAACTTTTTTTAATCAGGGAGTTGCCTATAACTTTTTTGTCTTTCAACTTAGAGATCTGAATTAGCATACTCTTTATGACGGAAACCAGCGTACTACATAGGGTTGGCTTTAATTTGTTATTTCCGGAGATAATTTTCTTTCTCCGAAAGAAATGACAAAATTTTCGGGGAAAACCTAGGCCGATTTTCCTGGCTAACGAACTTGTCCAAGCCACTTGCAGAAGGAAGGTACGTACCAAAGTTGAGCTGAGCAAAATCGGCCCATATTATATATATATATATATATATATATATATATATATATATATATATATATATATATATCTGTGTGTGTGTGTGTGTGTGTGTGTGTGTGTGTGTGTGTGTGTATCACACCGATAACTCAAATAAGAATGGGCCGATTTTGATCAACTTTGGTACGTACCTTCCTTTTGTGAGTGGCTTGGATAAGTTCGTTAGCCAGGAAAATCGGCCCAGGTTTACCCGGAAAATGTTGTGCTTTCTTTTGAAAAAAAATTATATTTCAGAAAATAACAATGTAAGAGCAACCCTATTTATGTTTGTATTAAAAGTGAACCATTTAGGTCTGTAGGTTTAAAGGCAAAAAAAAGTTATAGGCATTTAAAGAAAACTAAATTGGGGTTTTTCTCAAAACGCCAACGTCAAAATTGAAAGATTTAGACAAATAACCTGAAACAAACACGGATCACTAAAGAAAATGTCGCAAGAAGTGTGTTCTGCAAACCCTTAAGTTTCAGCTTCAACCGTCATTCTCCTTCATTTTACTAAACTGTTTCCAGAAATCTCATGTCCAATAGACCCTTTCTCTGATGCTTTGGCAGTAGTTTTAGTTAGGTTTATGGTATATGTACCGGTGACCTATAAAGGGTTAACGATCTTTAATTTTTAGCTAATTTTCGTAGAAAAAAATCATTAATGAAGTGACCACGACTTTTGAATTTTACAAAGATTTCTTCAAATGAGTGCAAACTAGGCCCCCTAGTATCCATATCCGGGTTTAGTTTCAATTTTTATCTATTTACATATCTATATATATATATATATATATATATATATATATATATATATATACAGGGTGACACATTTCCAAGGTAAAGCTCAATATAATTGTTATTATATAAGATACGAGAAAAAATTGTATACGTTAATTATAGGGCGTCTTAAGCTAATACTGACATTCACAGGATGACCAATGAGTCGTTGGTGATACCTACAATTTTTTTCCGAACAACCCTTATGTTATGGGATTTTTGCATATTTAATCGAAATATGATGCATATTTGTAAAAAAAGATTCGAGACGCAATAAGCGCGTGTTGGTATCGAATTTTCATTAAATGCTTCAAATTTCAATGACTCCATTTGCTATTAAACTAAGGTTCGTTGGCTAGGAAACCAGTTTTCTCGGAAACATTTAAAGTTTATTTTCGAAAACCTTTGTTTATTTTCAGACAATAAGTTATTTTGATAAAATACGGTACATTGTTTCCATTATATAGGTTATACCGATACCCAAATTGATGCCTGATTACATTAAAGAGGCAGATTTGCTGTTAAAAACATTTTAATGAAAATTCACTTGCTGCGTCCAGACTATTGAAAGTTGTTCAAACTTTAAACAGAGAGTCAGTAAATTCAGGTCTAAAATGTTAATTGGTCTAAAAAGAATATAATTATTTGCAGCATATGAATTCCCTTATTTGAATGTCAGATACATATTTTTGAGGGTTCAAATCAAAGTTTAATAAACCTTTTTAATTGTTTATGAACACTTTTTAGGGACTTTACAAAGTATTGATCTGATACTTTGTACAATTATGCAAAAAAAATTCAGAGATCTGGCATCCCTTGCCTTTCATACCGAGATACCTTTTTCAGCTAGCTAACTTTGCCTAAATTATCTCCTAAAGTGTACAGTATTGGACAAGTGTCCGATACATTTGAGACCGTTTGAACAATACTAATTCTGACGTAGGTAAGTGAAATCTTTAATAACTGTTATCTGTCATTTAAACACTCTGTAACAACAAACTTGCTACATACATTGTGCTCATAAGTATTAACGTCTTAATAACAACAATATAGGCCAACAACCTTTTAATTTGTATAACACTTTTTTTCGCCGATACAAAAATTGGTTGACTGTCTGCACCTTACTTTGCTCTTTATATAGAATACTATACTGTAGGCTTAAAGATTTTGTTAATCCCGTAAAACAAGTTGCAAAAGTGGTTTATTGGAAAAGTTTATTGAAGCCCCCTCTTAATTAATATAACGTTTATATATATATATATATATATATATATATATATATATATATATATATATATATATATATATATATATATAATATATTTTCAATCAAAGTATTATTTAGATCAATATATTTAATGTCCCTAGCGTCAGAGAATTTTCGTCTGACTGGTCAACTGTATTTCGACAATCCATCAACAAACAGCAATTACTTTGAGCAGAGCGGTTGGTGAGAATCCCCCATCGTTACTGTGGTGATAGATTTGCTTGGTTTCGGGGTGTGTTTGTAGAAGAGCTGGTTCCTGGAGTGAAAGGTCCTGACATGGGTCCGACAATTAGCTCTTATTAAGATGATATGCCGGTTGTGTGTGTGAGCAGTTGAAGGTTCCACGAGCTGCCCGATTTATCAGCGCTACAGATTATCCCTTTACCGTATACACACGCTCAGCATGGCGTAGGAGACCTAAACCACCATGTACGTTTAGAGAAGTCTGTCTTAATTATATCTAGAGTTTTAGGCAAAAATAAATAGCTGGGTTAGCATTACTCTTTGTTAAATATACAGTCTGTGGATAAAGTTTGTAACAAAATTAATGATTATTTAATGACGTTTCTACGAAAGTAGCTCATACAGATGGATTTTATTGTATTTATTCTTTTGGGGTCGAATTGTAGCTTAGGATAATGTCGGTTACTCTCAATGCCGTCCCTATGTTTAAGCCGCCAGGCTTGCGATTTTTAGTTTTAAAATGTCAATTTAAGGGTCACCAAAAGGATGCCAAATAAAATGATACATTTTTTAATTTTTATTTTTTAATATTTTAACTCTAAACGTACCTCTAAACTATTTTTAACTGTTGTAGCGGTGGAAGACCAGTGGAAACGTGTGAGTGATCACTGCTAGCACACTGAACCGTCTGCTATTCCAGATATAAAGCGATTGGGCTCAACATGTCTTAGAAAAATGTTACTCGGTTTCATTTTACAGGGTGTTTAAATAATTTATATTACGATTATTTTTTCAAATATCTTTAAAGAGATTCAACATTTTATTATGATAATGTAGCACGGTATTGTTAGCAGGGCTCGGATTATATGCCATTCGCATATTTTTTCATAGGTTACATATTTTAGTGTATTTTGCGGAAATTGCATATTTCCATATATTTTGCATTATTTGCATATTTTACAATTTTTGGGTGTTTCCGTATAACAAAAGCCATATACTTGTTTCAAAAATAAGCAACTGCTATGGTAAATTTATAGGCCGTTCAAATGTAACTGGCGGAAGGGAGATTCCCAATTCCTGGTATTGTATAGTTCGAGCGCTTCATTAATTTATAAGACAGTGCGCTAGACGGGGTGAGCTACCTCTGGGTTCTTAGAATCTACCGCCTCCTGCTATACCTAAATGAAACTAATAGCTAGTAGGTGAGAGTATGAAAATAAATTCTTGGAAGGATCGTCTGTAATGGCGCTCTTTTCTTTGTACTTTACATCAACGTGAAATAAACGGCAAAATGCAATTTGTATGTATTGTATAAATCAAAAATTCGTAGGAACTAGGGTCTTACGCTCGCCTATCACAAAAACTGTGCCTGGAATTCCCAATAATAACTGCAAAATGTATTGAAAGGACTGATCGCCAGGTAATTTTATTCGTATCGTAAGAAGACATTAAAGGAGATTAGGGCTAATTTATTTACACGCCAGTAGTGTCTAGAAATAAAATAATTTGTTTCTTTATTTAGTTTGCTTGTGCTGCTTGTGCTTAGTTTCACGCACAGTGAATTTTCTTCATCTTTAGACAGTGTTAGTGTAGGGTTGTTTTTATTATTTTTTACTGCAAAAATGTGCTCCAAATTGCCAAGCTCGATACGGCCACACTCAGGGCTTTCCGTAGATGGTGACAACGTTTTTTGTAAACTATGCGGGAAAGTGGTAAGTTACTTTTTATTTTAAGCAACTGATCTATATTCTTTGTTTTTCTAACTTTCGCCATTAATCAGCCCAGTATCTATTTGCTAAATTTTCCGACAAATGATTTTTATAATCGAAAATTATAACATTCAATCGAAATAAAAAATTAAATAAAGTATTACAAAAATACCTTGCAGTTCTGAAACAAAATACTTAAATACAATCTAAAAATACACTTCTTTATTTTTATTACTTAGTTCTCGAATATTGTATAAAAACAATACTAAATCTCCATTTATTCGGAAAAAAATGTAGATGCCTGTAGTAATATTGATTTCTTTTCGAACAGATTTCAAGCGCCAGGAAATATCTCATAGACCAACACTGTAAGACACCTATGCATCAAAGAAAGTGTGAAAAACGAAATTCAAATAATACGTCCCAAGCATCCATACGCGAATGTTTGGGAAACCAAGCAAAGAAAGCAGAAGAGGATACCTTTAAATTTGACTTATGCGAGACAATAGTTGCTTCTAACATGTTTGCAAAAAATTAATTCGGAGCAGAACTTTTTTCCACTTTCACATGGGAACAGTATTCTATCAGTTTCAAAAAGTGTGGACGCCACGGCAGCATTATGGTAGCGAACTGTAATTAAAAATATGTGTTTTCATCAAAAAAATTGTTAGTTAAATAGTAAATAAGGGTTGAAAAACAGTATGAACATAGCAAGTGCGTTATGGAAACAAAATTTCATTAAATACTTTTTTCACCAAAAAAAGTGTGAGAAATATGAAATAGGGACTGAAAAAGTCTAGACGCAGCAAGCGCGTTGTGATAGCTAATTGTCTTTGGAAATTATTTTCATTAAAACTTGCTAGTTATATTATGATAAATGAGTGTTGAAAAAAGTCTGAATACAGCAAGTGCATTGTGATAGCAAGTTTTGATTTGAAGTTTTTATAATAAAAAAAAACTCGGGACGCAGCAAGTGCGTTATGGTAGTGAATTTTTATTAAACGCTTCAAATTTAAATAACTCAATTTTCTATAAACTTAAAGAGTTTAATTTTAATACGTAGTAAGGTCTTTCCTAAGGCAAGATATCCACAAAATTTCATTAAAATAACTTTGTAATTTTCGGAGAAAAAATTTTTTTTCGAAAGAAAATTTAAAATTTGAATAACTCAATTTTCTCTAAACTTAGAAAGTTGAATTTTGGTACGTAGTAAGGTTGAGGCAACATATATAGTAAATTTCATTAAAACAGCTTTGTTACTTTCGGAGAAAAAAATTTTTTTCGAAATAAAACTCAAAATTTTTCCGGAAAAACCCGTCTGATTTTTCTGGATAACGAACTCATCCAAGCCATTAATAAAAGAAAGGCACTTGCCAAGTTTCATCGAAATCGGTTAATTATTTTTTGAGATATCATATCATATCATATATATATATATATATATATATATATATATATATATATATATATATATATATATATATATATATATATATATATATATATATATATATATATATATATATATATATATATATATATATATTTGTGTGTGTGTGTATATTTCAGTACAGATTGAGTCAATCTTCTGTTTTAATTACCTTGTGTGTGTTTTGTTTCTTTAACGTCGGCCTATTTCCACGACTATGGCTAATCACCGACGCCAGGGAGCAGTTTCACCCCACTATCCTATATATTGAATAACTCAATTTTCTCTAAACTTAGAAAGTTGAATTTTGGTACGTAGTAAGGTTGAGGCAACATATATAGTAAATTTCATTAAAACAGCTTTGTTACTTTCGGAGAAAAGAACTTTTTTTCGAAATAAAACTCAAAATTTTTCCGGAAAACCCCGTCTGATTTTTCTGGATAACGAACTCATCCAAGCCATTAATAAAAGAAAGGCACTTGCCAAGTTTCATCGAAATCGGTTAATTATTTTTTGAGATATCATATCATATATATAAATATAATATATATATATATATATATATATATATATATATATATATATATATATATATATATATATATATATATATATATATATATATATTTATATATTTATATATTTATATAAACATATAAAAATTAAACCTATTTACAAATGAACTTTAATAAGATATTATGCTGTGACAATACCTCTCTCAAGCACCCTAAAATATAATCAAAATGTGCACAGTTATATATGTTTTATTTCTTTTTCCCTTAGGCTTAATACACTACATATTTTATGACAATCGATGTAATTTACTTATTTGATTTCATTTATAGTCGGTTAATAGTGACTTGGAATGAAGTAGACACCACATCTTCAAACATATTAAGAGAATATGAGTAAATCAACAGCAACTGGGAATGAATTCGGTCAGTCCCCCAGCCACGTGGTTAAAAAACACTGGCTGTATGAGTGGTTACAACTCTACCTCTAAAAAGACTGTAACAGTGGCAGAAGCAGAAGTCAATGGAAGGCGTGTGTATTCGGAAAGAAACTATTGACTATTAATAATAACAATTGACTAAAAACGCTGCGAGTTGTAAGGAAAAAAATAATTATACTACAGAGGTGATAAATGATAATAAATTACAATAGGGTTATATATAATCGTAAATGCTTCCAATGATTAACAATCAGTGAATTCAGTATTATTGACATTTCTCTGAAACTTAAAAATGAATTTCATGAGTCAATGACAATAAGAGAAGCATTGACTAACCAACCGCAACCACATACTTGAACTATGATTTAAACATAAATGTTTCAAATTTGAATAGCTCAATTTTCTGTAACCCTAGAAAGCTGAATTTTGGCACATAGTTAGGTATTTCCCAAAGCAATATGTAGACCAAATTTTATCGAAATTTTCGGAAAAAAAATTTTTTTTTGAAAGAAACCTCAAAATTTTTCCGGAAAACCCCGTCCGATTTTCCTGACCAACGAACTCATCCAAGCCATTAATAAAAGAAAGGCACTTGCCGAGTTTCATCGAAATCGGTTAATTATTTTTTGAGTTATCAGACGGATATATATATATATATATATATATATATATATATATATATATATATATATATATATATATATAAACATATAAAAATTCAGACTGACCCCGGATATGGGTTCTAGGGGTCCTAATTCGCGCTCATTTGAAAGAATTTTTGCAAAGTCTCACCATCGATACCTCTCTATTAGTGAATTTTTTTTAATAAAAATTCACTAAAATAGATAAATAAACAGTAACTGTGTGTTAAAAAAAAGTCAGGTTGCAGCAAGTGCGTTATAGTAACGAATTTTAATTAAAATATTTTACATTCTAATAATTATATTTCCCATTATGTTAGAATCTATCATTTTGATACAAAGTGAAAACTTTATAAAAGCAGAATGACTACTAAATCTTATTAAAATAATCTATTAAGCTTTAGCGATAGAAATTGTAAAAAAAATTGGGACAAACTGGTTCAGTTGACATTATCCAATAAACAAAGGAGATCACATGCCACCTTTATAATTTGGCAGACACCTCTCTTTTAAAAATAGCTTGGATAAGTTTGCTAGTCAGCCCGATAGGATCAGCTTTTCTGAGAAAAAAAAATGTCTTTTGGAAATTTGTAGCTTCTTCTAATATACCAAATTTTGAATTTCTTGCTTGGGAATATTGAGTTTTACGCATTTAATTTTTTTCTTTAAAGGAAGCACACAACTGTTAATCAATTTTATTGACAAAAGAAAGGTTATTCTGGGCCGTGCGACAAAATACCAAAGATTTTAATGAAATTTTAAATCCCAAAAAAAAGGGGGAGAAGCAAAGATATAATATATAGAACAAGTGCAGATTAGAACCTGCTATTAGCACTTATAGGTACAATTTGACATGACGATCGTTTCGCTTACATTATTATGAATAGGCTGATGATTCTAACTTTGATTGCCATGTCTAAAAAATGTATTGTGGTCAATATGCTGATATTACAATATCCCTGTCGCGATTTTTCGTCCCCGATAAAATTTAAAATTTTGTGGAAGAAGAAATTGTAACCAAAACAGTATATTATGTATTGGCGCCGCTCTGTGGTATATATTTTAGTTCATTATATTTTAAATAGTGGTTATTTGCCATGATATTTTATTTCATATTTATTTAACACCTATATTATTCTCAAATTAAACTGGAGTTCAACCTCCTAAGTTTTTGCGCTCGAGCAGAAAATCTCTTATCGTACCTGTTGATTATAGAGGCTGGAAAGACACAGTCGTTCGAAGACGTTTTAGCAGTTTAGTATTTAAGAAATTTATAAAGTTTTATTCTCTCGGAGGGGGAATATATATATATATATATATATATATATATATATATATATATATATATATATATATATATATATATATATATATATATATATATATATATTCTTTGGAAGCATTACCAGCAGTAAAACACCAGTTGACCTGTTAGTTTTATTGTTATTTTACTATTTATAATCCATGTTTATATTTGCTTTGGACTGACTCTGAGTATTGCATTTAATTTGTTTCGTATTTGTTACTTTCGCATACAGTCCACTTTTTTTGTGAGATCTTATGTGTCAATTTCGTTTTAGACTTTGTATTTAAATCCAACGGCCGACACATAAAATTTGACCCTCCGGAGCCGGATAATTTAGAGTTTGAATCGATATTACACTTCGAGTCAGTTTTTTGTAAAGAGGAAAGCACTTTTTAGTACATACGTTAATTATTTGCACAGTTTTAAATTAATATTAGGTTGCTTTCGGCCTGCCAAGGAGTTGATTATTTTGAGTGGTGTATGTGTGGTCATGCTTATTTCCAAAGGATTAGAATAATATCTGGTTCGATTCGCGAACATTTTTTTGGTGTGTTTCTTTTTTCTTTTGAAGATAATATGGTGACATATCATACAGCAGCCGTTTCTGTTAAAGCGTACTTATCTAGATATTATATTTTGCGTGCAAAGAAAGAGATTAAAATTTTCAACTTAATTTTTGAAATTTACTTTCATATTCATTTATTTAATATTTGTTATTAGGTTCATATTTATTGTCTTTCTCTTACTTTAATCGTAATTATGGCTGACCAACAGGTACTAGAACGTCAACTAAAAATTTTGACATCAAAGAGAAACTTATTTTCTGCGTTTACAAACATTATACTAATTCGGTACAAAATTAGATGATTCCGCTTCTCTAAAAAACTTTGGTGCTAAGCTAGAATTGTTAGAAAAAACAAAATATGAATTTACGCAGATTATTGACTCGCTTAATGAAATACAAATACAGTTGGATTCAAAATATGTGCCGAATTTTCAAGCATTAGATACGTTTTTTTTTATATTTCAACAACACAACACGAGGGCATACAGCCTAAATACTATCGTACCGTGGATGTCGACAAGAAGGAAAAAGGCAACTTGTTAATTCTGAACTTGAAGGTTTGGAGGTTCGGAGGAGAAGGAAAAACATGTGCCGGCAAGTAATTCCACAACTTGGAAGTCCTCGGGACAAAAGAGCGGGCATAACAATATGTTCTATGTCTGGTGACCTGGACAGCAAAAAGGTGCATTCGCTCTATTCCCCTGGTAAATCTGTTTGGGGCAGCAGGTGCAGGAACTATGGAAGAAAGCTCCTCTAAGCAGTGCCCATGCAGATATCTATAAAAAAGAAGACAGGTCACCAACGGCACGTCGGTGGGCAATGTATGGCAGCCTTTGGGTGAGGATAGGGTCACAGATGAGACGTATAGCTCTCTTATGAATGGAGTCCAGGTTAGCGAGTGTACAAGCGGAATCTGCACCCCAGATGTGGGTGCAGTATTCGAGGTTTGGCCTCATTTGTGGAGTATATAGGCTATAGAGATTAGCTGGTGAAAAGTATTTGCGATCCCGGAAGAGGAAACCTAATTTCTTAGCAGCCGCTTGTGCAATTTATGTGACATGTTGGTGCCAATTGAGATTTTGATCCACAGAAATGCCAACAAGTGAAAAAGACTCATTACTTTGAATAACATGGTTGTTCATTGTGATGGGTCTAGGGCCGGTGTATCTCTTATGAGAAAGAAAGCAAAATTGAGATTTTGTGGGGTTGAATTGTACAAGATTTTGACGAGTTATATTGTTAATTATTAATAATATCTGAAGATTCGCCTGTAACAGCGAGCATAATGAGTAACTCAAACCAGAATAGTCAGGGGAAAATTAAAGAAAAACATCAAACTAATATTCCTCACTTGCCGAAGTTAACTTTGCCTACGTTTTCGGATAATGTTAGGGAGTGGGGTGTTTTTTACGAATATTTTAAAAGTCTCATTCACGAAAACTCGGACTTAGCTCAAGTAAATTATTTCGTGGGACAATTGTCAGGTAAAGCTTTGACAATTTTCTCGGGATTACCTCCAACTGGGACTAATTAGAAAATTATTTGGGATACTCTTGTTGAAAAATATCAAAATTAATGTTATTTAGAACGAATTTTTGATTTTAAACCGGCTCAACCTGCGTCGTATAATAGCTTAAACAATATTTTAGAAACATGTCATGCGGCGTTTAAAGCTTTGCAAAACTTAAAACTTGATGGTTTATTAGATTTTACGTATGCATATTTAATTTGGTCTAAAATGGATGTCAAAACTAGATATTTTCACATACAAGAAACTTCTATGTTTTATTAAAGACCAAGCTCATATTATGTACGCCATCCCATCCTGCACAGTGTGCGGGAGAACAAGAGGAGGGGCTACACCAACAAGCGGATCCTCATAGCCACAGACAGCTAGGCAGCCCTTAAGGCACTAAGTAGCCCACGGATAAATTCCTGGCTGGAGAGTGAGTGCCGACACGAGACGAGCGACCTGGCTGGGCAGAATGAAGTGACCCTCGTCTAGGTGCTGGGTCACTCGGGGGTCAAAGGCAGTGAAGTAGCTGACAGTCTCGCGATGAGAGGGTCATCAGAACCATTTATGGGACCAGAACCGGCTCTGGGCGTGACAAAGAGCACTGCCAGATGAGCCATTAAGTCCTGGGTCAGAAACCAACACAAGGTGTACTGGGCGGACTGTCCAGTGCTCAGACATGGGAAGTCAATAATTGACGGACATAGTTCAAAGAGAGCTGTGGAGCTGCTAAATCTTATCAGAAGACAGCTTGGAAACACAACAGGTCTCTTGACAGGACACATGGCCGTCAAGAAACACCTGCATAAAATGGGGCGGTTCGAAGGGGACCTCGTATGCAGACTCTGCGGCGAGTGGGAGGAATCAGCCCAGCACATATTGTGCGAGTGTAAGGCTCTGGACCGCAAAAGACAACTTATCTACGGTCAGCCTAGACCGGAGACAGAGCAATATAAAACTTCACCCGACCAATCGCTGTGCAGACTAGTTCAAGGCATAGTGATTTTGGAATGGGTGGAGTAAGACTAAGGGTGTGCACAATCAACCAAAGGTTGCAGTGCTATCGCGGCGGCAAGGCCGCGGACGAGCCCTGAGGGAAAAAAGCGCATATTTATACCATAACTCCGAATTCGTATAAATTGGTTAAGTCGGTTTCGTTACCGTGTAATAATAAAGCGAAGTCGCAAGCATTTCTTGTTCAAAATAAGGAGTACAATGATAAGAATTGTATTGCTGCCGTGAAAAACAACATTCTTTGACTTTGTGCGATAAGTTTTTGCCAAAATCCCTATAGATAGATTTCAATTTATAAAGGGTCAATATTTATGTATTAATTGTTTTGCTAAAATAAAGTTATTACTTATAAGAGTGCAGCATCTTGTAGAATTTGCAAACATAAGCATCACACACTTTTACATTTTATCAAAAACTAAAATGATAATAATAAATTATCAACAGATAATGAACCTAATGTTAAGAAAAATGTTTCTGGCGGAGTCAGGATAGAAGATCATAATAAATCGGAGGAAAATTCAGAAACACCCCAAAATAGCTTAAATCCATCCACATTTTGTTCGACTTCACAATCTGCATCTGACGTTGGGTCGACGGTTTTCTTATCTACTGCAATTGTAAACATTTTTGGTCAAGATGGCAGGAGGTATAGAGCAAGATTTTTACTAGATTCATGTAGCCAAGCACATTTTGACTACTAACTTGGCCAGAAAACTGGATTTGGAAATTTCTAATTGTGATTAGTTTGTTAAAGGTATGGGTGCTAATGATAATTCGGCACTAGGTTGTGACCGTCTAGTTTAGATCCTAATATTCAACATTCCTTAGATGCTTTATTAGTTGAGAAAATAACCGACAGGTTGTCTGCTTTTTAGCTTCATAGAGAATCTGTCAACCATTTCTTGAACTTCCGTTGGCAGATGTCACTTTTGGCCACCCAGGTGCTATTGGCGGAATAATGGGAGCACAATTGTTTCCATGTTTGTTGGGTTCCCATAAGGTAGCAGGCTCTGTAAATGTGCCTGCTGCAATTGAAACTAAGCTGGGTTTCGTCATTATGTGTTCAGCTCCAAAGATAATTTCAAAATCCAGAACTTTTCACACGTTTCACACTACTGTTGAACCTTATTTGAATAGTTTGGTAGGGAAGTTTTGGGAAGTGGAGGATACTCCTGTTCAAAGATTCGAACAACCCGACGATGTGGAATCTGAAAAAATATACTCTTCTACTCTCAAAAGAGTACCTTCTGAAGAGTATGTCGTTAAACTTCCTTTTAAATTGGGTCCTGAAAAAATTGGAGACTCATATGCTATGACATTAAAACGTTTTAGCAATTTAGAAAAAAGGTTTGATAAGTCCCCAGAATTTAAGGAACAGTATAGTCCTGTTATTCGTGAATATCTAAAAGAAGGGTATATGTCTCTTTGGAAAGAAATTTATTTTTCTAATTATTTTATCCCGCATCACGGTGTGTTTAAGCCTGAAAGCACTTCTACTCCTCTTCGTTGTGTTTTCGACGCCTCTTGCAAGTCTTCGACAGAATTTTGTTTGAATGATTTGTTATACACAGACCCAAAATTACAGTCTGGCATACTTGATATTTTTCTCAATTTTCGTTTGTTTCCCGTAGCTTTTATAGCAGATATTCGCCAAATGTATCTGCTATTTGCAATGAATGCTTAACATCAAAAGTTTTAATAAATATTGTGGCGATTTGCTAAAGATGAGCCTATTCTAACCTATCATTTAAGTTCCGTCACTTTCGGCGTAAAGTCATCACATTTTTTATCGTTCAGAATACTTAGACAGTTAGCTTACCATGAGTCGTAAAAATATCCATTAGCTTCGAAAGTTGTACATCGTGATTGACGATTTAGTTCGAGCGTTGAAAGTTTAGAAAAAGCAAGGGTTTTTTTATCGAGAATTAGTTTGTTTATTTTTAGCTTGCGATTTTCAACTTACTAAATGGGCTGTTAATTCTGCGGAGCTTCTCTCGGAAATTCCACAACCTGAACGCTCACCAAAGATGGTTAGTTTCGATTAAAATAGCCTAAAAGTATTAGTTTACAGTGGTTTTCCAGCGAGGACGTTTTTTTCGTTTGCTGTACATGTGGAACACAGGATATGTACAAAACGAAACGTTTTATCCGCTGTGGCTAGATTGTTTGATCCACTTGGTCTTCTGGCTCCTGTTAATTTAATGTTGAAATGAATTGTAAAGCAACTGTGGAAACTAAACTTGGACTGGGATGAGGTTCCCACCAAAAAAATTCTTAATCAGTGGCAAAAAATCCAGAGTGAATTGCCGTTTCTAGCAGATTTTCGAATGTTTCGTCATTTAGGTGTTTTTACAGATTCTGAGGTGACATTGATTGGTTTCTGCGATGCTTGTGAAGAACCATACGGGGCTGTGTCTTACATCAAGGCAGTGACGCCAGATTGTTTTGTTCGGGTTTCGCTTGCTTGTGCTAAAACTAAGGTGGCTCCTATGAAAGTTCAATCAATTCTATGATTAGAACTGTGTGTAGCCGTCTTATTAGCTAGATTGTTGAACTTTGTGTAGACCAGCCTCGAATCTCGCATCACTATACGGCAAATATTTGCTTTGTCTGATTCAACAGTGGCCTTGAGTTGGATCGCTTCGCCCCCATATAGATGGCATGTCGTTATAGCTAATAGAGTATTACTCTTCAAAATTGGTTAATTTGGAAAACTGGTTTCATGTGGAAGGTTCTGATAATATAAGTGATTGCTTGTCTCGTTGTCTCGGGGTATGCAACTTTCTCAGTTCATGAGATCAGATGTTTGGAAATCAGGTCCAGAATGGTTGAACTTAAATATGTCACAGCGGCCGATTATTTCGATTACTGCTACCGAAGGGAAATTGCCAGAGGAAATGGTTAGTTCAATGTTAACAACCGAGGTAGAGTCACACCCATTATATCAATTGATTTCTCGTTGTTCGTCCTTTAGTAAGTTGCTCTTTACCACACTTTGAATTTGTAAGATTAATACCATAATTCCGTTTATATAGACGAATAAACAACTTAAAACTTACATCATTAAATGTATCTCTTAAATAATTATAGTTACACATACTTTTTACTTATCGAAAGTGTACTCAACTTAAATGCATCAATATACCAAGTGTCAAAAAAATGTGTTCCGTAGTTTTTGAAATATTTACAATTTTTGAAAATCGTTTTTAACAACCATTTTTTCAGTAGTGAATGAAGATAGGAGAAAAACTTTAACTACAATTAGACCATAAATTAGATGTAAATTCAGAAAACGCAGAACATACAGGCTGTTCCATTTGAAATAAAAATGTTGGTATTATTTCTGAGAGAATTTTCATAACAAATTTCGCTTATAGAGGTAACGACTTTCGACTGATGGCGAATTAGAGCCCCTAGAACCCATTACAAGATTAGTTTCAGACTTTCTATTATATATATATATATATATATATATATATATATATATATATATATATATATATATATATATATATATATATATATATATATATATATATATATATATACAAGTATATGTATAAATAATATAATAAATATTGAATGCACATGTTGATGATGTAACACTCCGAATAACAATGCTTAATTTGAAGATTTTGGGTAAACTTCTTTGTAACAACTTGACTTCCGTTTACCAGCAATAAAACAATAAGATCAGCAAAAACATAGCGGACGCCCTAGCGAACCAGTCTAGCAAGCATAAAGCAATATCCAGGGCATCAAATGCCCTAAATAAAACTATACTCCAGCAATTGCCTGGCCTTTACCAAATTCGGTAAAGATTTTACCGGTAGGAAGCCAAAATGTGTAGGTGACATAATCTCATTCTCGTATACCGCGAAGTCGATGGTTACTTGAATCCTCTGGGTCTCTTTTTTTCTCCAATGGTGTATTTTTGTTTCTTTACAAAGCTCCGAGACCTTTACCACTTAGAAAACATGGTTTCACTGCATGACAAACAGGAAAATCAATACAGAAAGCGGCAGCTGTTCCAGGTGTCACTGGGATTTCGTTAAACCCTGAGGAGTTCTTCATAAGGAAACACTGAATCACATCAACTACTTTAATAGGTGTGGCAGTGATAAAGAAAAATATCGCTGACGTGAATCTGTACAATTCGCAGCCATAAAACATTATTATTCTAACGTAAATCTTTAAACAGTTCGGAAAATTATAACATTATAAATGCTATTTTATATAAAAGTTAATCACAAGATAAATTACTAAAATTTAAAAGAAAGTTATGTGGCTGTTTAGGGCAGAACATGAGATTTAGTGCAATTCTGAAAAATATGTGGGTTGATACCTTATAATTTGGGTGGCGTCAGACCTACAAATAAAAATCAAGACTCGGTTAACTTCGTTTATTAATAGATAATGATAAGCCAAAATGACTAAAAATTATTGTGATAGATGGAGGCAGTTATGATTAAAATGAATGAATTTAAATAAAGCTTACAGATTAGCAATGTACCTTACTATAGTGTGTATGCTGGTGCTCCTTGGATTAGCTGGGTAAGAGAGAGCGGTGGTCACTCAGGGCTAGCGAAACCTATGGATATATTCCTGGATTATTGAGATGTTTCTCCGATAGGTGCTTCCGCATGACATGGTGTTGATGGGGCCCAACATAAAATGATAGTACTTCCAAAACAATATGCTGTCAAACCAATGGTGCTCTCAAGATGATAGACTTGATGGGGTCCAACGCAAAATGATAGTAGCCCCAAATCAATAGTGCTGTTAAGCTAATGGCGCTCTCAACATGATGGTCTTGATGGGGCCCAACACAAAACGGGATAGCTCATATGAGAGTGCTGCCTTTTTCTTTTAGCTAGTTATGGTTATTCTTAACATTTTTATTGTCACTCAAATTGTATTGAAAAGAGAGTGAGCTGAAGGCAACACGAGCTTATAAAGAATGCTGTTATCTGACAAACTAAAATGAAGTATAGATTGGATACCGAAACCAGCTACCAATTGTTGCTTTCAAGATGTTCGTGAACAACGCCAGACAATATGTATGTTTCTATGGGCATGAATTTAAGACGTTATATTATAAACATAACATAACATTGAGTAGAAAAATAGTGAATTTCATTGCCTAAGGAAATAATAAATTTCATTGACTAAGAAAATAATGTACTAATGTAGCAATGAACGCTATAATGGAAATATATAAGTTGTAAGACGTGTAACACGTTACAAAGTGGTAAAGCAGATTCATTAACAACAGCTTAAGACTCACCGTCAACCCCGATCGTAAGCTTAAAATTTTGACCTCTATCATATAACCTCTAATTAAAAAACTTCCATGCTTCTTTTGATCTTTTTTATATGAACACATATGATTTTCATCATATACAATTTTGTATTGCCCCACATAACTGATATGCAGCTTTTTTCTTGCAAACATTCCTGCTTAAGCCACTTGGTTTCTGGTCTAGTTTATAAAGATTTAATATATTATTCAACTATTGTTTAATTTCTGTGATCAAAATAGAAATAAAAATAGTAAAAATGCTATCAAATCTCTCAGCAGCTGTATCATAAAGGTATACCACCGACCAGTTCTCCTGTGATCTTAGCTCTACAAAAATAGACATATTTCTATTTAAATGCAATGCGTTGAAACACACTTACAGTCTCAGAAACAAGAACAGCAACTGCGAAAAATGATCAGATATATCTGTCTTCAAAACCTGATACTCGAGGATCACCATATTTGTGACAATTAGGTTAAGGCATGATGATGACCGCAATCCATATGAGTAGTTAGGCATATTCATTCATAAAAGCACATAACAATTTGTTATGTACACGATAATATATATATATATATATATATATATATATATATATATATATATATATATATATATATATATATATATATATATATATATATATATATATATATATATATATATATATAAGCGCAACACCAGCAAATATAAAGCCCGGATTTGCCGGGCCAAGCATTTATCCTTTCAATCCCGAAGCAATACCGGAAGTGGCATTTGCCCCTAGTGAAGTCACCCAAGTAGAAGGGAATCTAAAAGGACCAATAGCCGAATCTGAAGCAGGACCATCAAATGTGAAGAGAAGACCAGCGATCCCAGGTGACGACAGTTCTAATGATGAGACCTCAGATCAATAAAGCATCCCTTTCCCAGATAACTCTGATGAAGATGATAACTTGGATCAATCAGATAACATTCTATACAAGTCAATAACAGAAATGTAATACACCGCAGAAAATCATCAAATCGACAGCAAATAGACAGAAAGCCATAAACAGCAGAGTCTTTGTGGTAAAAAAAATTTTGAAACAAACCAGAAAGTCGACGAAAACTTGTAAGTCTACAGCAGTCTCTAAAAATATGTTTACACCTAACATTCCCTCAACACCTAAAACGATGTCAACATCTAAAGCTACATCAACACCAAAAGCCACAGCAATACCAATGGCTTCGTCGATCCCTAAAGCCACGGTAATACCGAAAGCTACATCCAAGACTGATACTTCTACATCTACAACAAAGAAAAACCAAATGAGGAATATCGGTATTGTGCAGTATGTCATAGAAACGAAATTTCTGACAAGCGTCTGTGCTCTCTACGGTATGTTCACGAAGAATATGTTGGCTTAACTAAGGTGGACAAAGAGGTTTACGTATGTCCATTTTGCGATTAATTTAATAACACGTCTTTAGCTATGTAACCTATATGTTTTAAAATAAATATGTGACTTACTTTTAAGAGCTTACAGTTATTTCGGCAATAATACTAGACTTCTTCATCTTGGGCATATTGCCAACACCATGTTGGCAATATGGCCACATGAAGGTTTTCTCTAAAATTAGGTAAAAAATATTTGAGATAAATTTCTGCCGTTGAATATTTTTTTGTAATCTCTAAACATGTTAAACTTCATAGTGCGGTAGTTGCCATGCCTTGCCTTTCATACGAAAAATAAATCCCCTTGGGGCGTGCAAACTGTATGCAGCTACCTTATATATATATATATATATATATATATATATATATATATATATATATATATATATATATATATATATATATATATATATATATATATATATATATTGACAAATAAGTCGTACACTTGTGCTTATCCCAAATTGCAATTTTGATTGATTGATTTAGAACAATATATCCCAACTTATTATAAATCACATTGGCAACTAAAATTTTCACATACCAGATTTCTAATTTTTACTCTTTCCATTATTTGTTCCAATAGAAATTTGTAGCCCATGCCTTATTTTAGTACTAAACAAAAATTTTACTTCACAAGACTGCTTTAAATCAATGTTTGCAATTATCACTATTAAAAACACTAAACCGAACGTAAAATGTTCACTTTTAACATATATTCAGTCATTGTTACCTTGAAAATGATATATATATATATATATATATATATATATATATATATATATATATATATATAATATATATATATATATATATATATATATATATATATATATATATATATATATTTGTGTGTGTGTGTGTATATTTCAGTACAGATTGAGCCAATCTTCTGTTTTAATTACCTTGTGTGTGTTTTGTTTCTTTAACGTCGGCCTGTTTCCACGACTATGGCTAATCACCGACGCCAGGGAGCAGTTTCACCCCACTATCCTAGAAAATTTTGCCGAACCCCTGCCTTTCTGTAAGGAGGGTAGGGATCTTTAACGTGCCCAACATTGCATGGACACGGGACCGATGGCTTTACGCCCCCTCCAAAGGGCGGAACGTGCAGACATTCAACTTGCTCAAATACAATGCCAGAACCTCGTTTGATGTGAATGTTACAGTATGTACTGAAAAAGTGAAAAGAGTACCCTGGGGTCGAACCCAGTACGCTTCGGTTCAGAGGCACACGTTCTTACCCCGAAACCACCGAGGCTCTTTTAATTACCTTGGACGACGAAAAGAAAAGAAGGTGATTAAGTACCTTAGTACAATTTTGCTTCCGTGAGAAGTTATAGGCCCGGGATTAAAAATATTTTATTACATTTTTTCACGATAATTCATTTATTTATTGGGTAATTGACTTTACATTTTGGTGAACGAGGTAAACACAAATATCTGATTATTTTTTGTGTTTAATGCACGGGGAGTTCTGAGCTCCTGCATCATTATATTATTTTCTTGATTTTTTAAGAATTGTGATTTTTGGAAAATGACTACTTATTTTGAAACAGCATTCAGTTGGCTTTAGAAAACGTTAAATTGTTGCAAGTCGGTAAAATGCACCATTTTAGAGAAAACTGAGTTCGAAGCATTTTTTAGTTTAGAAAATAATACAGAAATTATAGCAAATTGGTTCACAAATGTATTGCAGTTACAACTGTCCTTATAATAACGGAAAACGAAAACGACATGAAACTAAACACTGAAAAATATAGAAAATAAAAGATATACAACTTGAAAATAACAATTAAAAAAACTATTTTAACCTAAAAGCAATACTAAAAAGAAAACCATTTTAAAGTTAATTTTCGAAATGTCCACCATTTGCTTCAATGAATGTTCTACATATTTCTAAGAAATGTCTTCTAACTGCGAATAATGCCGAATGGATTTGCCTAATTTCATTTGCCGCTGCCACTATTCTTTGCCATAGTTCATTTCTGGTAGTAACAGTAGGACAAGAATAAACTAGGTGCTTAATATATCCCTAGAAATGATAATCCAGAGGATTAAAATCTAGACTGCGTGGAGGCCATGGATGTTTACTTCCTCGTCCGATCCATGATAGCCGAATACGTTATTCAAATAATTTTGTACTACTATGGGATAGTGGACAGGAGCGCCATCTTGTAAATACCAGATACGAAACCTTGTTATTAACTATACCAAAGCAAACGTTTTATTTAAATTCGTGCTGAAAGTGACGCACTCTCGTACTGTTTGGTTTTCTTCAGCCTATGTGTGACAAATTTAGCAGTTGAAAATCCTTCTTCTCGTAAATTTTTCCTCATTAATGAACATAATTTTAATTACAAAAGGTGGACCATGTCAATTTTTATTTGAGATGAATTCACAAAAATTTGTTCTAGCTAAAAGATTACTTTGCAATAAGTTTTGGACTGGAGAAAAATGGTACTGGTATAATTGTTGTTCCCGTAAAATGTTACAGTACGTTGACTTAATCCAGCATTGACATACGGCGGATACTTGTTGTTGGGTCATCAACAGTGTTTAATACCGCTTCCTTCTGCTGAACAGTTCGAACCACAGGTCGTACATAATGTCTGTTTGGGTGAAAACATCCAGTTTCTCTTAATCTGTTAAACAGACTTTGTAACAGTTTGCAGTTAGATTGTCTACGACTGGGATGAATATCTGCGGAACTTCTGGCAGTAAAACTTTGTTGAACGGAAACTGAGATATCATGTCATTTAAACGTTTGAAAATAAGTTATGCCGCGGCATTGTATGTACGGAAATGGCAAGCTTTATCGTACATTAAAGTAATTCACTTTAATGCTAGAAATGACACTACATTTACCAAATAATTACTAGCTACCTACTAGATGAACAGTCTCAAATTGAGATTATGTAGATCAATCCATACATTTTCGATACCTACTTTAAACTCGGTTTTCTTTAAAATAGTCCATTTAGCGACTGGCAACAAGGATATCTTTTCTAGAGAAAATGAAATAATTTTTCAAATAGACCGATTATTATTTACTATTCTTAAAAAGCTGAAGAAATGAATATAGTGGTGCAGGAGCACAAAACGCCCTGTACATTTAACACAAAAAAGTCAATTACGCCAAAAAAAAGTCAATTGCCCAATAACTAAATGTTTTATCGTGAAAAAAATGAAATAGAAAGGTTTTTTTCTCAGGCCTATAACTTCATAAGAAAGCAAAATGGTACTGAGGTAGGTTGAAATAAAGCTCCTTATTCTCGTCCAAGGTAACTAAAACTGATGTTTGGCTTCTTTACTGAGCATCCTGTACGTAGGGTCTTGCAAGTTGAGTAAACTATTAGATTATTTTCCAAAAATGGATATTTTTGCGGTGAAAATTTGTGTGTGTGGGTTTCCAACGATGCTCTATTTGATGCAAATAATTTACAAAAATGGCGCATTTCCGGTTATACCTTTTATTTTAAATGGAACATCATATGTATGTATATATATATATATATATATATATATATATATATATATATATATATATATATATATATATATATATATATATATATATATATATATATATAGGGTGATTCATAAGTGGTGACCAAAAATGAAACCCCATGTTCTTTGAACAATTTTAGAGAGGGTATGTCTTATAAAAAATTTTCCTATAATGCTTCATTAAAAAGATACAGGGTGTTGAAGTTGAATTTCAAAAAATAAAACTTCCCAATTTTTTAAAAAGTAGTACATATATTTTGCTGAAACTTCGCATGTGTAGGCTGTTATGGAAGGCGCGTATTTTACCATACCAATTGAATCAGCTAATCCAGCAGTGGCGCGTGTACCCACATGTCATTGGTTATCCCTCAAGAAAGAAACGGGTTTTCCAATGATAATTTTTTTTATTTTTTATTTTTTGAATCTTACTTTCATTCGTGAACAAAATGACTCTCTTGATAATTTTCCGTACGACGCTTATTTGTCGAGTAAGCAATGAATCAGGTAAGTGTTTTAGAGCACAGTTCATGATTTTTAACCAGTCGTTGTTTGGTAGAAAATCGCAATGATACACTTTTATGCCTCCATTGGCCTGAATACACGCACGACATCTTTTTGATATGGAAAATTTAATGTCTTGATAATTTTTTGTACGACGATTATCTTTGTTGTATTTTAGTAAGTAGTTGTCTAGTTTGCCAAAGTTGTCATTACGTGTCACTTGACGTTTAGGTTAACAAGTTATTATTTTGAATAGGTGTAAGTGGTAAAATTTATAAAATTGCAAAATTTTCTACTCTTTTACTTCTTATAATGGAGTACACCTCAGAAGAGTATGCAGATATAATTTTTATCTACGGATATGCTGATGGAAATGCTCTAGCTGCTTGTAGGGAATATCAACGTAGGTTTCCCACTCGCCGTCAACCTACACCAAGGGTTTTTTCTCGATCGTTTTCAAGACTTCGGCAGTGCGGTATTGGACAACGTCCTGACTCTAGAGCTAATGGTAGGAGATAATATCAACTTGAAGACGAAGAGAGAGATGCAGTGATGGATCAACCTTCTATTCGGAGGATTTCCACGCAGTTACAATATTCTCAAAGCTTTGTTTGGAGAACTTTACACCGAGAAGCCTTACATCCATATCATCGACAGAATGTTCATTGCCTTCTACCTGGAGATAATGTGCATCGACGAGTCTTTTGTGAATGGATGTTGGAAATGAACAATCAAAATATCTTATTCCCTAATCTAATCTTCTGGTCTGACGAATCAACATTTACAAGAAATTGTATTTATAATTCTCATAATAAGCATGTCTGGTCATTGGAAAATCCACATGCAACAAGAACTCGCACATTTCAACATAGATTTTCCATTAATTTATGGTGTGGGATTTTTAACGGCTCACTGTTCATGGAAGTCCTGCCACACGTTTAAATGGATCTTCGTACTTAGCGCTCCTAGAAAACCGTGTAGAAAACATTCTAGATGAGATTCCACTAGCAACAAGAGGTATAAAGTAATACCAGCATGACGGTGCACCAGCGCATCATAGTCGAAACATTGTTACATGGCTAGATGAATATTATAATGAAAGATGGATTGGCAGAACTGGACCAATACATTGGCCTGCAAGATCACCGGACTTAAACCGACTTGACTTCTATCTTTGGGGTGATTTTAAGCGACTGGTCTACAGTGAACAAATAAATACACCAGAGTAGCTACAACAACTGATAAATAATGCCTTTCGTCATATTCAAGCAACAATGAATCCTCAAGACATTAAATTTTCCATATTAAAAAGATGTCGTGCGTGTATTTAGGCCAATGGAGGCATTTTTGAACATATATTGTAATAAATAAATTACTATAAGCCTGATAAAAGTGTGTCATTGCGATTTTCTACCAAACAAAAACTGGTTAAAAATCATGAACTGTGTTCTAAAACACTTACCTGATTCATTGCTTACTCGTAAAATAAGCGTCGTACAGAAAATTATCAAGAGAGTCATTTTGTTCACGAATGAAAGTAAGGTTCAAAAAAATTAAAAATAAAAAAATATATCATTGGCGTACTTGTTTTTTTCTTGAGGTATAACCAATGACATGTGGGTACGCGCGCCACTGCTGGAATAGCCGATTCAATTGTTATGGTAGAATACGCGCCTTCCATAACAGCCTACACATGCGAAGTTTCAGCAAAATATATTTGCTACTTTTTAAAAAATTGGGAAATTTTATTTTTTGAAATTCAACTTCAACACCCTGTATCTTTTTAACGAAGCATTATAGGAAAAAATTTTATAGGACATACACTCTCTAAAATTGTTCAGAGAATATGAGGTTTCATTTTTGGTCACCACTTATGAATCACCCTGTATATATATATATATATATATATATATATATATATATATATATATATATATATATATATATATATATATATATAATTTAATTACTTTAATTAATTAATTAACACATTTAATCTTAGCTTGACTTTCATCAGACAACCCTGTCCTCTACTGTTTTCAAGATATTTAATTTTTTTGAAAATTCTATTTACAAGAAGGTTGACTTAATAAAAGTGATTTCGCTTCATGTCAATATGTTGAGAAAATATTTCTGGTCCATGCATTACAGGAGCAAGCCAAGCTTCGATGTGATCTTGAAAAAATTATATTTCATATATCTACAGGGTGATTTGTAAAATGTATTTCGATTCCGTAGGATTTAGAAAAAAACGTTTATTTTAAATAAAACATCCTGTTTTATGGTTTTGTTGCATGCACTTGAAGATCCCCTTTCAAATTGTATCAGCATTCCATATCCCTAAAATTTATTTTTTAGAATTATTAGTGGTTTTTAGAAAAAGCACAGAATTCTTGAATATCGAATTCTTTTGGATTAAAATTCGCTAAAAATAAAGTTAGTATTGCATTTAGAAAAGCAAAATTACCAACATTATCTGTAAAACTTGGAAACATCGCCGATGCCATTGTTGAAGCGGACATCCTCAATAACCGTCGCGTAGCTAATTTTATTTTTTTATCAAGCGGTTTCGAAAATACGAGACTGTTGCCGGATTTAGAACACAGTGTATATTTGCCTTAGATCTGTTTTGACTTTTCCAGTTGAAACCAAAGCTGATAGTAATATATAAAGAAGCAAATGAACACGAAGAAACTTATGATTCTAAAAGCTATTTCAGGCTATACCACGAAGGACAAACTGTGTAAAATATAGGATAATAGATAGGTGTGTGGTAAGAAATGTAGTAGGTGCGATGGATCAGAGTAAGAAGAGAAAAGATGAAAATAATACCTGTCCTGAATATTAGATGGCCGACGGAAAAAGGTCGCAAAAGAAAACCTCATGGTTCCAGAGTATCAGCAACACTGACCATGATATTGCGTGACAATTTGAAATTCATCACAAAAAGAGCAGTAACGATGACATAAATTAATATTAGTAGGTTATTAATAGGTTTTTCTAGTAACAGTTTATAAACCACTTCATCAACCTGTATAGTAAACACAGTTTAACGCTTTATTGAGATCTAGTTACTGTTTTTGCCTGTTTATCCAATGAGACGCCCCTGCCCGACTGTGATGCGAAAGTTCCAAAACATCCACTTCTAATTACTGTAATGAGTTGGTGAACACCGGCGATATAAATGCTGGAGACTCTGCTTTTTACAAACTTTCATCTCAAAACTGACGCGTACAGTCGTTTTTCCATATTTTAAAGATCTTCCTTGATTGAAATCTCACATGCAAATTATTTTCCGAGTGTAATGATATACTCGTGTAAACTTTATGAAAGAAAACTTTCAGTACGTTCATTAATTTTCGCTAGTTACTTGTACAAAATACGAGATCTTTTTAAAAGTTCATTTTATCTTAATAGAGAAGTTGTTCTACAGTTTTCAATGCTAAAACTTTAAGGAATTATTGAGCCTATTAACCAGTAGCATTTTCAATTAAACTGGCTCATACCTTACAAGGCGTTGGAACTTCTTTATATGTTACCTACACATTTATGGACTATTGTTTTCCCTTCTTGGTGTAATCATTCTATATTACTTAAAAACTATGTACCGGGTATCAAAATTCTTTTTTGCAATACCTGTTAAGTAAGTTCACTTTTAATGACAGTTTTTTGACAATGTAAGTTGAACTTTTAAAGCATTTGTCAGTTTCCATGAGAACAGGACATTTTTCATACCTAGGTACGGTAAGACTTACCTTACCTAGGTACGGTAAGTACTGCAAACCTATAAATAGCAAATCTGAATAATGAACAAATTGTTTGAGAAGATTTATTAATTATTATAATTCATCGAAATATTGAAAGTACAATTAGTCATATGATTAACAGTAAGGATTGACGCCATGCTCTTCTTTATATTATTATCTTCAGTTTCTAGCAATGTTAAATTATCAAGACTATCTTGCGGAGTATTCGAAGAATCACCGACCTCAATAATAGGGATTTGGCGAGAGGAGCTGGCTTCTTGGTTGCTAATATGAAATATCTTCTTAGCGACTTGTACTTTATTATTCAAGGAATCCGCCACATAGCTTTCAGCTACTGCCGAGGATTTCCACCCGCCATGCCTCTTCAGTGCTAAAATGTCAACTCCGCTATTAGCCAAAAAAGTAGCGGAAGTTCGGCGAAAGGAATGCCCAGTATATTTTTCCGCATTCTCCAAATGTAGAAATTTCGCAACTTCAGAAGGAATTTTGGCAAAAATATTTCTTCCAACTGGTTGGTTAGAGCATTTCCCATTTTGATACCTCAAGAAGAATCTCTGTATTGAATTTTTTGGTCGCAGGTTCATATACTTCCTCACTAATGCCACAAAGTGAAACTTCTCATTCTCATTGTCGACAATGGTAAAACTTCTGGATTGATGATTCTTAGCGTCAAGTATTCTGACCAAAATAATGTCTCCTTTATCAATAACATTATTGATTGTTAGCTTACATAATTCATCTTTACGGCAGGCACCTGCAATTCCCATAACTACAACCACCTTCTTCATCAGGTATATTTGGTCATGTGCTTCACTTAAAAAGGTCTGAATTTCCTCGATCGTAAACACTTCACTTTTCTTTGAAACATATCCAATATTTTTCTTCTTTAAAAATGCCATTAACTTTGCATATTTGGAAATATCAACATTGTCATTCAAAGAGATTGTCGATCGTAACATAGAGTATTCGGACCATAAGCTTGATGGAGCAGAATATTTACCTGATTTTTCCAAGAAATACGCTAGTAAAACTGTCTCACTGGTATGTATTACAACCTTTTTAGTGTGGCACCACTTTTTGAAACCCTCATAGCAACTTTCATACCTTTGCTTAGACTTTTCTGGTAAAAGTGACAAACAAGCAATACCTGCCGCTTCTTCGATGTCAGATTCTTCCATATTCAAAGTCACTTCAACACTAATTTTAATTCAAAAATCACAATTAAAATACAAATTAATGTTTAACCTGGACCTGTGCTGAACTGCAGCCAGCGTTTAGTTTTGTTTGTTTACCCGTAGCGTCCTTAGTAACCCAACACAACAACCAAGTCACAAGCTACTTGTTGTTAAGTAGTATGTTAGAATCCATCTAATTAATTCGACTGTCAGTGCTGTCAGTCTGACATCTATTCACGCAGTAATTATTAAAAAAGAATGCAAATTCAAAAAAAAAAACCGTTAAAGCAGGTATTGCAAAAAATTATTACTAAACCGTAAACTGTAAGTGACTCTTCATGCCTCGAATACTTAGAAAACCTCGGCCCTACGGGCCTCGATTTTCCAAACTGCATTCTCTGCATGAAAAGTGTCACTTACAGTTTATGGTACGTAATATACTATTTAAACACTTAGTTAAGTCAGAAACGACATTTTCGTGACCAAACTTGTCTAAAAATGATGACATCACTGAGCAATAGCAATGCTGTCCTAATGTATCACGCCATAACGCTCATTATCTACGAAAAAAATAGGAGTCGCGGTAGACTGTTCCCGTAAGACGTTTCACTATACGACACATTCCTATGAAACCAACAGGAGTCACAATACGCTGTTCCCGTAAGACGTTTCGCTGTACCACTCATTTCTGTGAATCCAATAGAAGTCACGGTACGCTGTTCCTTAAAAGGGAGCGTACCCAAAGGAAACGGAACTTACTTTTTTTTAAATTTATTTATTCGATATTTAAACACTTAAACAAAAAACCTTCAACTCTGTAAGGATAAATGCATTTTCACAATAAGTAGAAACGCATACAGGTTTCGCTCTTATTAGAGCTCGTAAGTGCGTCAATGGTCTGTCGTCGATGTTCCAGGATGTTTTTGCGGTTTTTCATCGGTTTGACCAGAACGAGGTGTGTCATTAGTTGAATTTCACCTGCTTTGAAATGGCGAAACCACTCAAACACTTGAGTTTTCTCAATAACATATTCATCATTCTTGTAGGGCGTTTTTAACATTTCAAAAGTTTCTGTTTCAGTTTTTTCACGCAAGAACAGACTTTTACGGCTGCGCGCTGTTCACGAGAATTAGCCATTGCAAAAACGAAGAGCACAAAAACAATACTCACTAAAAAATTCACAAAAGCCAAACGGAACCTTCTTTAGGGACGACGCCTGGCTGACTGAATCAATAATGGTAGCTCCACAGCATAATATGCTGTGGTAGCCCTATATTTTACCAGCGGCAGAGCGCGGTACTACAAAAACTTAGCCCACATCAGTTTCGTCCCTTGTAGGTAACCCTTTGTATTTAACAATTAAATTTTAAATATATCTTATAAAATTACAAACATCTCGTATTACAAAAAGATTTGAGTGGAAATCATAGAAGCAACGTAATTATACTATAATTTACTATACTTTACCTAAATATCAGGTGATGACAATTTTATTATTTTTTAGAAAATTCAACCAAACAGCTAAACAAGTTAAGAGACAAATTGTCTACCCGGAAAGCTTCATATAATTATTGGCCTTTAGTGAGATAGAGAGGATACGGTGGTAAAACTTTATGCATGTATCCGAGCGATAATTTCAAAAATAACACTAGTTTGCAAATAAAAAAATACTTATCGAATAAAAATACCTTTTTTGTATTAATTTATATGTGCTGAATGTATATATGACTATAAAAAAATATCATCATGTCAGGATTTCAAAATCCCATACGCAGATTTCATAAGGAGATGCTAGTAAAAAATATATGTATACATAGACATTAACCTCCGTTTCTTGAGGTTGTTTGCAAATTCAGTATGAGCAAAAATCTTATCTGCTATGTTTAATTATTGTTATTGTGTAGTCACGCCTGCATTTTAAATGCGGAATTCAAAGTATATATAGAAATCTTAAAGTTTTTAGTGATTTTTCTTTTAAAAATTCACTAGAGGAAATCCCGACTTTTGAATTTTGAACAAGATTCTTTAAATGAGCGCGAATAGACCTGCTAGAACCCATATCCGGGGTCCATATATATATATATATATATATATATATATATATATATATATATATATATATATATATATATATATATATATATATATATATATATATATATATATATATATATATATATATATATCTGACCTCGGTTTCGGGTTCTAGGGGCTCAAATTCGCACTCATTTGGAAATTTTTTTGAAAAATCTCACTATCACCTCCCTATTAGCGACTTTTTAAAATAAAAATGACGGATAACGTCTTCAAAATGTCTGCGTAAATTTTTAAATTTTATTAGTAACCTTCATATAAATATTAAGTTTACTTTAGAAGAAGAAGAAGCTAATAGTTTTATACATTTTGTAGATTTAACCATTAGAGAGCTAGAAAATAACTAATTTGACTTTTCAATATATAGGCAACCAACTTACACAGACACAACCATACCATACGATTCATTTAACTCTTCTTCACAAAAGCTGTCAATCTATCATTCTATGATACATGATGCATTTTCAATGCCTATGTCCCAAAACAAATTTGAAAAATAAATTTTAATAATTAAGCAAATAGCATTTCATAATGGCTACTCTGCTAAAATAATAGATAAAATGATGAGAGAAAAGAATACAAATTAGCGATTAATATAATTTATCCAAATATTAGGGACAAAAAAGACAAGTATGTTTCTATAACTTAGTTTTAAACAATTTCTGAAAACATTTCAAAAAAATTAAATTCCTGCATACATACACAGGTAACAACAAGAATTTGTTGTTTAACGCGAGAGAAAAATGTCGTTTCTTGACAAAATCTGGAGTTTATAAATTTGCTTGTACACATTGTAGCAAAATCTACATCGGTCAAACTTCTAGAAATTTTAACACCAGATACGAAGAACATATTTCTGTATTTGGAAGTAACCGCGCTGACAAATCTACATTCGCAAAACATGTTATTGGTACTCATCATAGACCCACAGTAAATAACCGCATAGAACCACTATTTTTTTTGTAATGACAAGCGTAAACCAGCCTTTTTTAAGTTTTAGAAGTAAAAAAGGACATACGCGCCGATAGCGACCTCATTCTAAATACGCAGACTGATTCAATGGATTCCCCGTATTCTTCCTAATTAAATAAATTAACCAAAATAAATCTAGTTTTTTTTTTACAAAAAAGCTGTAATAAGATAACGAGTTGATGTGTGTCCATATTTTCATTGTATAATAATTATAGTATGCTTTATTACTGTTATTGTTTAGTTATTTTATTGTTATAATTGTTAATATAGTTATTACTGTTATAAGTTAATTATATCTTAATGTTAAATATTGCCATACATCGCGTTGACATTTTGAAGACGTCATCCGTTATTTTTATTTTATTTTATTTTCATTTTTTAGCATTTTTTTGATCAAAGCATCATAAGATTGCAGCAGATCCTTACTTTTGGTTTTTATGGTTTCGTATTAATTCAATTTTCCTCTGTCTGAGGATGCTATCGAGCAACGAAACCAGTCACAGAAACGTTGAATAACTTATAGAACATCTAGAATTTAGAAGGACCACTTGCTGCAGTTAGCTTAAGAACTGGCTACGTCTTTCATTTGCAGAAACGAAGATAAGAAAACCGATAGTGAAACCAGAGAAATAGTCTCCAAGTCTGTATTAAGTAGAAATATTGGTTTCATTATTATAAGAACACACCAGCTTGTCGTATCCACGTCAGCAGGACCTGTTTCGGACTGCGAGTTCTATATGAAACCAATGGTTTACGCAGAAATATCGTGCTGCAATATTAACGCTTTATTTGCAGAGTTATGAAAGGTAGATTTGAAATAATTTTAGAAGTAAGCTTGAGCATTTAATAGAAATAATACAACAAAATATATTGGCAAATAATATGACGGTCAACGCATAATGCCTGAAAGATGGGAGTAACAGAAAGAGTAACAGAAAGAGAGAATGCAAACAATGTAAATCAAAATGTCTGTAATACATTAATTTCATGGTTTATAACAATCCCTTTAAAAATGTTGGCTTGACTTTCTGTATGTCCTCATTTTAAACATACTTCAGTTTTAAACATTTTCAAGCATATTTATAAAGTAATTTGCAATTAATTTATAGGGGCCAACTAAGCTTGCGTTCATTAATTATCACTACAAGATAGATCTGTAAGGGTTGAAAATATCTTTCCGCTTTATAAAATGTTTAACAATCAGTGGTATCAACTTTGCCGTCTACTAAAGCTATTATGTTACACCAGTGGAAAAAATCCTTGTCATTGCTCGAGTTCTGTCTCATTCATTACTGTTTTAATTACATTTTTTGCTGCTAAACTTTTATGATAAATGTCTGTCACTAATAATACATGATTTTTATTATTTCAGAAGTTTTAAAAGGTTGAGTTGTTTTTTGAAAGCAGTGTGATTACAAGCATTAAGTTTTAGTAGGTAGATATATTTAAATCTTAATTTAGCTAAAATATTATTAATAGTTACTATTTTATTAGCCGATTAGAAAGGATATAAAAATTCGGGACGCAGCAAGTGCTATACAGAGTGTTTCATAATTAAACGCTGATCCTTAAGGGTAATAATAATAATCCATGGATGATTTTGAGAAGAATTGTTTATATGGACATAGGACCGCAACTACTTTATTTCTGAAAAACAGGGTGTTAAAATTTCAGATATTTTTTTCTTCCTCAGTGTCTCTAAAACTGCTCGGTATATATTTTTCATTTTGGTAGATGCAAAGTACCCATAAAAATACATTTTTCAAGGATAAATAATACTTACCATAAAATATAAAGATCAAGCCTAGATGCTTTGGTAACCACAAACTAAGAAATTGAGACTAAAAGAAAAAACGAAAGACGAGCAAATGAATGCTTTTTATGTTTCAAATCAAAAACGATTTGCCGGACGAAGGAAAATTATAGAACAATTTTTATGAGAAGAAAGAGGGCAATTATTAAAAGATTCATCTAAAAGAAACAGTGGCCTATAATTGTTTTGATTAAAAATATTGTGGGGCACCAGTGACGCCACTAATGAAAATAAAAAAATCCTTTATCCTGGACAAATTTATTTTTATACATACTTTGGAACTGCCAAAATTTTAAAAATATGCAGAAGAATAAAGATATTGAGGAAAAAATTTTTTTCTCTTAAATTTCAACACCCTATATCTCAGAAATAAAGCGGTTGCGGACCTATATTTATAGAAAGATTTTTCTTAAAATGATCCAAAGATTATTACCCTTAAGGATCAGCATTTAATTATGAAACGCCCTGTATAGTAGGGAATTTTCATAAGAATTGTACACTATTAGTACGGCATATTACTAAAATTAATACTTTAAACTTAAACAGACCTTGACGATCGGTTTTAGAGGTCCCAATATGGACACAATTGAAGATTTATTTCGAAAGTGTTACCATCGATATCTCTCTACTACCATAAGAAATATTCAAATACTAAGTTCTAGCTCCTCTTAAGAAAAAACTTTAAAAGCCCAAAAGTCAATTTGTGCAATGGAGATGTTGCCCATTCCTGTTATTTTCCCCTTACCGGATTTATTTTATCTTTTATGAATAACTTAAATAAATATGACAATAATAGACATCTATTTCGTTCACCTTTTGTATATTAGCTTCTCTGATTAATGTGACAAAAAAAAAGTAAGAAAAGTTCGGGACGCAGCAAGTGCGTTATGGTAGTGAATTTTTATTAAATGCTTAAAATTTGCAGAACTTAACTTTCTATAAACGTAGAAAGTTGAGTTTTGGTATTTGGTAAGACCTTTCCCAAGGAAACATATTTACTAAAATTCATTAAAATAACCTCGTAATTTTCGGAGAAAACTTTTTTTTTCAAGAAAAAGCTCAAAATTTGAATAACTCAATTTTCTATAAACTTAGAAAGTTGAATTTGGCACCTGATAAGGCCTTACCCAAGACAACATATCCACAACATTTCATTAAAATAACTTTGTAACTTTTGGAAAAAAGAATTTTTTTGAAAGAAAACTCAAATTTTTCTGAGAAAACCTTGTCTGATTTTCCTGGCTAACGAACTCGTCCAAGCCATTAATAAAAGAAAGGCACTTGCCGAGTTTCGTCGAAATAGGTTTATTATTTTTTGAGTTATCGGTTGGATACATACATACATACATACATACATATATATATATATATATATATATATATATATATATATATATATATATATATATATATATATATATATATATATATATATATATATATATATATATATATATATATATATATGTATATGTATGTATGTATACATTAGAACTATTCGAAATTTTAGTGGCGTTTATCTGTCATCTCACAATAAATATTATTGTGAACACCCCAATATCAAGGTGACTTTCTTATGGGTTAAAGCTCACTGGGACTCTCCATAAACCCAGCGAAGACGGAAATTTTCCTGTTCATCAGAAAATATATCCAGGGCGTCGGTGATGTTTGGAAAACGTTCGGCTTTAATGCGGGAGGTCAAATGGCTGGGGGTGATCCTGGATCCAAATTATCATGGGGGTTGCAAATAGAACAAGTACTGAGGAAGGGCATCGCGACCCTCTAGCAGTTGCGCCGTGTGATAGGGAGGACGTCGGGACTCAATGATCGGAGCCTTCATTGTATTTACACCGTGATCGTCAGGCCGAGAGTCCTTTATGGGGCAGTCGTCCGGTGGGGTGGTGTGAACCAAACTGCTACTCGTAATCTGGCCAAACTTTAAAGTTGGCAAGTCTGGGTATTACCGGCTCTATAAAGACGACACCCTTAGCCGCGCTGGAGGTCTTGCTGATGCTTCCACCGCTTCCCATCTGTGTCAGAAGGGGGGATATGACGTTGCATCTCAGAATGCGAGACTCTGGGAACTGGTGCGGTGAGGAAGCAATAAGAGAGCATGCAAGAGTTGCCAAGGAGGCGGAAAAGGAAATTCCAATTTTCACTATCAAGGTACGAAATGCAGAGGACTATATTAGGCTGACTAGGAAATATACCATCACAGAATCCCAAGCAAGCATCAATGGAGGGAAAATGAGATTACTTTCTAGCCTGCTAACCTGGTCTATTTTACTGACGGGTCACGGCTGGAGGAGCAGTACTCCTCAGGAGCGGGAATATACATCGATAGCCTAGGGGTGAGCGAGAACTACACTGTGGGCGCATATGCCACAGCATTCGAACCAAAGGTATACGCTATTTTGTCTATAGCTACTCGACAGGGTGTGAGGATGAGCCCTGAGAATTATGTACATATTTGCTTGGATAGCCAGGCGGCCCTCCGTGCAGTCTGCGCGCCCAGACTTTGCTCAATGCTGGTTCAGGAGTGCGCTGACGCTCTTGCGGGACTGTCCAGGACAAAAGAGGTACAACTTATGTGTGTTCCGAGACACTGTGGCGTGGCGGGGAATGAAGTGGCATATGTCCTTTCAGGGCTGCCGGCGGTCATTTTGTGGCCCGGAGCCTGCTTAGACATAAGTAGGAAGGTGGTCTCCGACGCCGTAGGTAGATAGACCGAGGAGGCCATGGAGAAGCACTTGAGGTGAGTCAGTGGCTGTAGAGAGTCGAGGGACTTCATGAAGAGGCTGGATAGAAACAAGGTTCTCTCGCTTTTTGGTAGGACTCGCTCTGCGCTTCGCCGCATCATTGGGGTGCTAACAGCCCACTGTACTCTCAGAAGACACCTTACATTGGTAGGTGTCGAGAGGGATCCTATTTGCCAGGAATGCGGCGAGACTGAAAACACGTCTTATCGCGACCCATGTCAGTGTGAGGCTTTTGGGAGTCTTCGAACAGAATTGTTTGATTCGAGGACACTACAGAGGAGCCAGTTAAGTTCCGTCCAATTGTGACGAAACCGAGGACGAGTAGGGCATGGTTGCTGGATGCCGGGGTTGGAAGAAAGAGCCTGATGTGGCCTACTTGCCTGGCGCTAGCCTCTCCATTATTGCTACTACTACTCCTTGATTCTTTGCCGGTTCCTCGGGGGATTTCCAAGTACTACACCTTTGTTACATTTAGCTGCGCGATTGTTTACTGTTGTAAGACATGGGTATCTTCAACGTAATTATCTGCAAATAACAAAACCAATTTTAATTAACTATTTTACAACATAATCTACATTTTTGGCATACAATTAAAAGGTCAATTCATAAATAAGACCTTAAAACTTTAAATATTATTAATGACAAATTGATGCTACTCACGTCGTATACACTAGTAATAAGATGTAGAAAGGCTCTCCTTGCCACGTTCATAATAAAAATAGGTTATTAGTAATGCTGCAATTTCTTCTTGTTACGAGTCTGGGCATTGTAACAGATTGCAACAAATTTTAGTATTTAGTAGTATATTTGCTAATACATAATTTAACAGTGTTTCACAAATAAGCTAAATTCTTGTGCTTGCAATAAAAAGCAATTTTGTTTTCTAACTTGCCGTAATGGAACGGCCCAATGCTGCTACTGTCACATTTATAATTTCAGGAAATATTCTATAACTTCCACTTCCATACACTGCTACTCTAAATATTCAGCTCTCATTTTACAACGTTTTTATTTTATCTCTAAAATTCTTCCAAGATACTGATATCAATTACCTACAACGCAAAAATTTGACGTTAATAGAACCTGTGTCACTAAAATAACTGTTTTAAATATTTAATAAGGTAGAGATCACAAACAAATGAACAACTATCATTTCACCTCAGTCGGCCCACCAATTTGTTCACGTTAAATAATTATGCGATTTTGCATGAAGGGTAGCCAACTTATAGGACCAAAGTTTTTATATCTCCTGTATTGTGTTATATAAATCTGCTATGAGAATTTAGATTTGTGTTGCCCACCTCTAATTACTAAAAATTCTTATCATTCTTATCGTAAAAATAGTATAATATTTTGTTTCTGAAATATTTAAAAAAGGAAATGTCAATATAACCAGGCGTGAAAAAAATGTCACCGCATTTATATTTAGAGTTGCATAAATGTAACAGGTGAATAGAAAAACCTCTGATACTGCCTGGAAGAGACGGAAATGAGAGAGTGTAAAAGCGAAAACGTGAGAATCGAGAAGCAGATCCTAATATTCATCGAAGTTTTGCTGGAAGGCAGGACGAAGAGTCGGGACATTTGTCAGGCATCGACCTGAGTGAAGCAAATGGTGAAACGGAAACTAGATGGATGACCGGAAAGTGTCCACCTCAGTATTATATTATGGAGCGGCCGAGCTTGAAACAACCTGAGTTGAAACAGAAAGCTCTCGGCAAGAGGAGCTTTATTGAATTCACACCTCTAAACACGGTTCGGCAGGTAGATTGATTGTCGATCTGGACAACAGACGGATTGAGAAGAGGCTTTGAATAGCATTATTCATTAGATGTATCTGTTTTATATTCTACAATACAAAGGATTAAACTGCTCGTACATTTTGGTTTAGGCCATATTACCTATCTTAATTATTATTTTATTAAATTGCCGACTTTTAGATAAACTAATAATAAAATCACGACTATAAGACTTTTAAAAAATTTCAGATAGGCGCAAGTTAAAGGCCCTAATGCGACATTAAAGATCCAAACTATTCTACTTATGTATACAGTCTGTCCCAAATTAGATGCTTTCCATACAAAAGTGAAAATGTATGCGAAACATGTTATCTAGATGGTACAATGCAAATTTATATATAGGTACTTAGTAAAACTGTTCAGTGTGCCCTGTCATGTTTTATACACAATTATGGCAGCTACGTTTAATAGAAGTGGAAACTCCCCAAAGTGTTTAAACATAGATCGAACCAAAAACGTCTGTCCCTCGCAAAAATATCACAGGTTGTCGTCTCGGAGACTCAAACCCAATTTTTTGCAATTCCCAATGGCTAATGATCAGGAAGTGTGACGTTACAAGAACAAACGGCTGGTCAGGTCCAATATTTGAAATTACTTTTGATTATTAATATCTCTAATACCTATTGAACATTTCTGTTGTTGTGAGCGGGACAACAGGTCACGGTTACAAAAGCTAGCATCCACCTTAACCTTAATCTTAAGCAGGACACTTGCTGCTTTGCAATGCAGGTCAAATTTTGTTTTATGAATGTCTATTGTATGTTTAACCCGAATATTTGACAAAAATAGTGCTGCAAATTGAATCATAACTTCAACATAGCTGTGCTAGTTTATTCTCTTCAGAAACCCATTCCCAAGGAATGAATTTAGGGCCTATGACTTAACCACAAATAAAATATTTGTATTCCTGTACCCATAAGCCTTAAAAACGTTATATTACTCGAGTTTTATTAGAAAAACCTCAGCCTTTACCAACTTACCCCTCATTTATCCCCTACCCTCTTAAGCGATCTTACCCAAAAACAATTCGAAGCGCTCCTTTGTCGGGTGCTAACTGGATACCAAATTTGAAGATGATATCCCGATTCGTTCGAAAGTTATTGCGCCTATTAACAGGCGGACGTTCATGCCGACAGACAAAAAATTTTTGTTCCCGAATCAAATCTTCTATATGTTTTCAGACTTTTTACGTCGTTATAGCAAGCAAAATTTGAAAGCTTTGTCAACAATATTCTATCCCCACGCATTCAAACCCTTATTTAATTTCAGCACAGAATACCAGATGTTTGATTAAAATAAAAGTTTTCTAATAGATAAACCCAAAAACGTTATATTACTCGAGTTTTAACGAAAAAACGTCAATTTTCACCCAATCACCCCATTCATCCAAATACCCGAATACATTCCAAACCATTCGTTTGTCGAGTGCTAACTGTATATCAAGTTTGAAGACGATATCTTAATTGGCTCTAAAGTTATCGTGGCTTAAAACAGGCAAACATACAGACAGACAGACAAAAAATATTTGTTTTCAAATAAATTTTTTATTTGATACTTTTTACGAAGGTTAAGCAAAATACGTTTTTTAAATTTTTGTCGCCGATGCGATACCTCCACACTTTGTGCCGATGTGGAAGTAATAAGGAATGAAATAGATGACAGTCTACAAAAAAATCAAAGAGAGGGAAATTGGAACTTCAGGTTAAACAGAAAAGAAAATAATGCCTGACTTGTTGCACCAACAACAACACGGATATTATCTGAAGCACTTTTGCATCAACAAATGGGTAATTTTCTGTTCCCCAGTTATTATGGTTCTTTATCATAAATTCCATATTTGTAAATCAAGTTTTATCGGTCCATTGTGATACTGTGGAGTTACACAGAGGAAGTAGGGCGCATGATAACATATGGACCGGTGACGTGGTGGACGAAAATGCAGTAGATTAGTAAAAGGTATACAAAGCCTGTTTGTCTGCACGTAACATACCCCGACAGTGCAAGTCCATTTGGATCTACCTCCGTCACCCTTGCTCGTACAAGGAGAAGCATCCTCAGTGTCGTAACACTCGAGACGCCTTTTTAAAGTAATTCCCCACCTTAATTATTCCAAAGAAAACCAGTGAATTATTAAATTGAAAACTTATAATTTTTATGCCAATATAGTATGTTTTTAAACTAAGATTTTTTTTGCTTTTTCTGATGTTCTTATATCAACTCAGATAGTTAAAGACAAGGATGTTACAATTAAAAAAAATGTTAATAAAACGGATAAGTAGGTATTGCGACACTTGGGACAGACAGTGACGTCACAGGTAGTGGGGGTAGGAGTGGGGGTACCCCCTCCCCTAGCCCCACCCCTAGCCCCACCCCTTGTGTCCACGTCCCCAAGATGGCGTCCAGCCACGCCCCCAAGATGGCGTCCAGCCACGCCCCCAAGATGGCGTCCAGCCACGCCCCCAAGATGGCGTCCAAGATGGCGGACTTGGGCCAGACAGGACGTCACATTTACATTTAGCCTTGTTATGTAACCTGTAAACATTCTAAGGTCATTGACCTGTCTAGGAAACTTTGGCCAGACAGTGACGTCACACGACTTGGGCCAGACAGTCACATGCAAACATTCCAAAGTGTCTAACCTATTACTTCAAATTATTATATTTTGAAAAAAACCATTTGGAGCAGGTGAGTTTCGAACCCCGGGCACTCAGATGGGAGGCAACGATGCTACCCATTGAGCTAAGCAGACGCTTGTTAATTTATTGTTTTAGGCTAGTATATATACGACTTTTAATTACAAACAAACCATACATGTAACATAATTAAAGTTTTTGTTATTATTAGACAAATGGATGATTTACAAAATAATAATATGTTTAATATTAGAGGCGGAACCAAAACGGAGGAACCAAAATGGCGGAATAAAAAAAATGGCGGAATGAAAGATGGAAGCCTAACCTGTGATACCTTAAGCTGACATCCCTGACATTATAAAAAATGGCGGCTTTCGTTCTTAAAGATGGTGCCTTTCGCTGATAAAGATGGTTGAAGACTCCATTATTTAAAGTTACGTCACCCCAACCTTTAGAGCCGACAAATGAGAGTGAGGTTGATAAGCGAGAATAATGGTATTGGTCGAAGACTCCATGATTTAAAGTTACGCCCCCCATTAAAACAAACCATTCATAAAGCTTTTGTTATTAGACATAAGACATAATAATTAATATGTTTAATATTAGACTATTAGATTTCGCATAGAAATTAGCCGAACGCCACAATTGTTATATGGGTAGGTTCTAAAAATAACACACAGAGGTCGTTGGCAAACAAAAGAAGGAAGTTCAGAAACAAAATAGACAACAGGTTCAAATAGGAAACCAAATATCGTAGAGACAATAGAGGTCGCTGGCAAAACAAAGAAGCTCAGAAACAAAATGGACAATAGGTTCAACTCTTAAGCTTAGAAACAATGGTTGGTTACAGGTTCAATTCCTTTCTCCACGTGTTTAGTGTCATGTTACTCGTCTAAGTAAGCAGAATTAAAAAATGGCGACTAAAATAAGATAAAAAACTTTAAACCCTTATCGCGGAAGATCCGTGAGACGTACGCAGGAACCAATACATGCACGGTGTTAAGGAGGCCAAATCAAATTGGAATATACAATAAAATGGCCACTTCCGGTCTAAACTTTAAATCGTTATATCTTTTCAACGGAAAGTGATAGAAAGGAACCGACTTCAAAAATATATCGTTTCATAACAAGCTCTACAAGAAACTGAGATAATTTGTTATTAGACATAAGACATAATAATTAATATGTTTAATATTAGACAGACTATTAGAAACCAAATATCGTAGAGACAATAGAGGTCGCTGGCAAAACAAAGAAGCTCAGAAACAAAATGGACAACAGGTTCAACTCTTAAGCTTAGAAACAATGGTTGGTTACAGGTTCAATTCCCTTCTCCCACGTGTTTAGTGTCATGTTACTCGTCTAAGTAAGCAGAATTAAAAAATGGCGACTAAAATAAGATAAAAAACTTTAAACCCTTATCGCGGAAGATCCGTAAGATGTACGATAGAACCAACACATGCACGGTGTTAAGGAGGCCAAATCAAAGTGGAATATACAATAAAATGGCCACTTCCGGTCTAAACTTTAAATCCTTATATCTTTTCAACGGAAAGTGATAGAAATGAACTATCTTCAAAAAATGTATGTTTCGTAACAAGCTCTACAAGAAAAATGAGATAAAAAACTTTAAACCCTTATCGCGGAAGATCCGTGAGATGTACGCAGGAACCAATACATGCACGGTGTTAAGGAGGCCAAATCAAATTGGAATATACAATAAAATGGCCACTTCCGGTCTAAACTTTAAATCGTTATATCTTTTCAACGGAAAGTGATAGAAATGAACTGACTTTAAAAATATATCGTTTCATAACAAGCTCTACAAGAAACTGAGATAAAAAACCTCAAATCCTTATCGCGGAAGATCCGTGAGATGTACGATAGAACCAATACATGCACGGTGTTAAGGAGGCCAAATCAAATTGGAATATACAATAAAATGGCCACTTCCGGTCTAAACTTTAAATCGTTATATCTTTTCAACGGAAAGTGATAGAAAGGAACCGACTTCAAAAATATATCGTTTCATAACAAGCTCTACAAGAAACTGAGATAAAAAACTTTAAACCCTTATCGCGGAAGATCCGTGAGATGTACGATAGAACCAATACATGCACGGTGTTAAGGAGGTCAAACCAAATTGGAATATACAATAAAATGGCCACTTCCGGTCTAAACTTTAAATCGTTATATCTTTTCAACGGAAAGTGATAGAAAGGAACCGACTTCAAAAATGTATGTTTCGTAACAAGCTCTACAAGAAACAGATAAAAAACTTTAAACCCTTATCGCGGAAGATCCGTGAGATGTACGATAGAACCAATACATGCACGGTGTTAAGGAGGCCAAATCAAATTGGAATATACAATAAAATGGCCACTTCCGGTCTAAACTTTAAATCCTTGTATCTTTTCAATGGAAAGTGATAGAAAGGAACCGACTTCAAAAATGTATGTTTCGTAACAAGGTCTACAAGAAACTGAGATAAAAAACTTCAAACCCTTATCGCGGAAGATCCGTGAGATGTACGATAGAACCAATACATACACGCTGTTCAGCAAAGCAAACTCTATAAGCATATTCAATAAAAATGTTACTTCCGGGTAGACACTTCCGGTATAGCTATTCTTAGAGCTACATACATGTGTGACACATCAAAATAATCGTCTTGTTGAACAGAAGAAATATAATATTTAAGTAAGTTAGAACAAGCTGTACCTAAACCAACACATCTCTATCATTTCAGAGTAATCTTAGCCATGTGACCAGTTAAACTATGTATCTTGAAGTGTAGCTTTTATGTTTATGAGATATAAAATAAGAAAACCAAAGAGTTAATTGTCTATTACAACAAGCAGAAGGGGTGGACTTGGTACCTACAGCTGCTACATACTTGGTAAAAAATGGGGTGCCACTAGCATTTCAGAGTAATTTTAACCACACAACACTCTAACTAACTGTCTTGAGATGTGGCTTTATGTGTTAATGGGTGGAAATAACAAAACTAAAGAGTTGATTGTCTATTACAACTGTCAGCTAAAGAAGCATTTAGGTAGCCGGAATACCGATATCCTAAATATTTCAAGAGTAATCTTAGTCATACAACACTCTTAACTAACTGTCTTGAGATGTGGCTTTATGTGTCATTGGTTGGAAAATAAGAAAACTAAAGAGTTGATTGCCTATTACAACAGTCAGCTGAAGGAACATTTGGGTTATCGGAATACCGATATGCCAAATGTTCCAACCGAAGGAGCCCACTTAGAGTCATCTCCAGGGGCTCGGAATACCGATGCCCTAGAAGTGTCGGAAGCAACATTTCAATTAACACCAACAACCGCTAAATACTTGTTGGACTTTAGTATGTTTGGTATTAAATTTGGCTTGTTGGATAACCAATCATTTTTATGAAAAATGCAACAATTTTTATTTCTGCGTAAGCGAATTTAATCAGAAATATAGAACCAACCTTCAAGAAACCGAAAAAAGAGGATAAGAACATTAAGAACAAACATTCCGATACCGAAGTGATCCTAAACACACCATATGATGCAAATTCTGTAAATCTCTTTAACAGAAGAAAAACAGAAGTGAAACATCGTAAGACAAATAGAACCGACGTACATAAAAGATGTGTCTGAGGAGAAACGTATACAGAACCTTATTCAGTTTACTAAGTTTTAAGTATACGAACATAACAGTCTATGTACCAACCAACCAACCAACCAACTGTTTTTGAGGTGTAGCCTTTATGTATGTATGTAGGTAATTTAATTTTCGATAGTGTAAAATAAAATTAAAAAGTGTGATATATGAAAAAATAAGAAAACTAAAGAGTTGATTGCCTATTACAACGGTCAGCTGAAGAAACAATTAGGTAGCCAGAATACCGATACCCTAAATATTTCAACCGAAGGAGTTCACTTAGAGTCACATCTAGGGGGCCGGAATACCGGCCCCCTAGATGTGCCGGAAGCAACATCTCAAGTAACACCTAGAACTGCAACATACTTGGTAAAAATGGGTGGAGCTCAGATTGTAAACGACTTGATAGGTGGTACATATGTTTGCAAAGATTTCATTCTAAATTTAACCTGTTGGATATCCAATCATTTCTATGAAAAGTGCAACCAACCAACTAACCAACCACCCAACCAACCAACCAACGTTGAGGGGCGTAGAGATAGCAAGCTATCTACAAGTGGACCCCTCTGAACCTATGATGTTAATAATGGATTAAGAGATTGAATTGGTACGTGTTTATATTGAAGGCTTGCAAGCTACGTACAAGTGTCTGAATATATGATGGTAATGATGGGTTAAGATATTTAATTGACATGTATTGAAGGCTTATCGGTTTTTCACCTGAGTCATTGTCATTCTAAATGTATCAGAACGAAAACCGGATCCTTTGCTCTGGTATATCTTGCTCAGTAGGTGCCAGACGTCTTCGAAAACAACATTCTTTGCTTTACGAAATGGGAGATGGGCAGCCCCCTTGTCGAAACCTTCCGAGTTAAAGGTAAACCCCACTCTGTCTTCGGGATCGACATCATGGACTATATGACTCACAATATCTTTAATACGATCTTTGACCCACTTCTCTGGATCGTTGATATCGTCAGGTATATCTTGTAGTCTAAAGCATACGCTTCGTCTATCAAGTTTAAACTTCTTATTGGAGGTCACTGTATCTTCAAGTATTTGGAATGCCATTGTTTCATGCTACACAACTGACTGTGTTGGTTAAAGGACCGAAGTTTAGCCTCGTGTTTATTAAAGACTAAAGTTTAGCAAGTACTATTTGTTTTTCACCTTCACTGCTGGCTACCGACTGAACCTTAGCTCCTCATCTTAATATTCGACAAACAACACAGACAACACAACTTATTGTTTTCACCTTCACTGTTGGTTAACGACTGAACCTTAGTGGACGCTTCACGTCTTAATATTCAACAGACAACAACGACAGCTGTCATACAGCTGTCTGACATGACAGACAGCTGTCATACAGCTGTCATACAGCTGTCTAACACAGCTGTCTAACACAGCTGTCTAACACAGCTGTCTAACACAGCTGTCATACAGCTGTCATACAGCTGTCTAACACAGCTGTCATACAGCTGTCTAACACAGCTGTTTAACACAGCTGTCTAACACAGCTGTCTAATAGGGCAGACATATGTCTAACACATGTCTAGCAGATGTGTAACAGTCACTCTTTTTGCGGAACACAAGCTGAATGTTTTTAAGTCAAACAAGAAGAAAACAATTTAAAACACATCTACGATGACCATGAGGCAGCCTACATGGACTTTGAACAATTTTTAAAAATAGATGCGGCCAGGTTAGTTGATTAACCATCCAGGTCAGTTACAGCTGACGCTATAAATAAAAACGATGCTGGAAGCGAGTGACGTCACAAGAAACGGTGGTGCATGTGCCCAGGTTATACCCCGACTCTTAGCTGACCCGACTGGTCCACCACCTTGTCATGGAGCTAACCCGGTATAACCTGGGCACATGCACCACCGTTTCTTGTGACGTCACTCGCTTCCAGCATCGTTTTTATTTATAGCGTCAGCTGTAACTGACCTGGATGGTTAATCAACTAACCTGGCCGCATCTATTTTTAAAAATTGTTCAAAGTCCATGTAGGCTGCCTCATGGTCATCGTAGATGTGTTTTAAATTGTTTTCTTCTTGTTTGACTTAAAAACATTCAGCTTGTGTTCCGCAAAAAGAGTGACTGTTACACATCTGCTAGACATGTGTTAGACATATGTCTGCCCTATTAGACAGCTGTGTTAGACAGCTGTGTTAAACAGCTGTGTTAGACAGCTGTGTTAGACAGCTGTGTTAGACAGCTGTATGACAGCTGTATGACAGCTGTGTTAGACAGCTGTGTTAGACAGCTGTGTTAGACAGCTGTGTTAGACAGCTGTATGACAGCTGTATGACAGCTGTATGACAGCTGTCTGTCATGTCAGACAGCTGTATGACAGCTGTCGTTGTTGTCTGTTGAATATTAAGACGTGAAGCGTCCACTAAGGTTCAGTCGTTAACCAACAGTGAAGGTGAAAACAATAAGTTGTGTTGTCTGTGTTGTTTGTCGAATATTAAGATGAGGAGCTAAGGTTCAGTCGGTAGCCAGCAGTGAAGGTGAAAAACAAATAGTACTTGCTAAACTTTAGTCTTTAATAAACACGAGGCTAAACTTCGGTCCTTTAACCAACACAGTCAGTTGTGTAGCATGAAACAATGGCATTCCAAATACTTGAAGATACAGTGACCTCCAATAAGAAGTTTAAACTTGATAGACGAAGCGTATACTTTAGACTACAAGATATACCTGACGATATCAACGATCCAGAGAAGTGGGTCAAAGATCGTATTAAAGATATTGTGAGTCATATAGTCCATGATGTCGATCCCGAAGACAGAGTGGGGTTTACCTTTAACTCGGAAGGTTTCGACAAGGGGGCTGCCCATCTCCCATTTCGTAAAGCAAAGAATGTTGTTTTCGAAGACGTCTGGCACCTACTGAGCAAGATATACCAGAGCAAAGGATCCGGTTTTCGTTCTGATACATTTAGAATGACAATGACTCAGGTGAAAAACCGATAAGCCTTTAATACATGTCAATTAAATATCTTAACCCATCATTACCATCATATATTCAGACACTTGTACGTAGCTTGCAAGCCTTCAATATAAACACGTACCAATTCAATCTCTTAATCCATTATTAACATCATAGGTTCAGAGGGGTCCACTTGTAGATAGCTTGCTATCTCTACGCCCCTCAACGTTGGTTGGTTGGTTGGGTGGTTGGTTAGTTGGTTGGTTGCACTTTTCATAGAAATGATTGGATATCCAACAGGTTAAATTTAGAATGAAATCTTTGCAAACATATGTACCACCTATCAAGTCGTTTACAATCTGAGCTCCACCCATTTTTACCAAGTATGTTGCAGTTCTAGGTGTTACTTGAGATGTTGCTTCCGGCACATCTAGGGGGCCGGTATTCCGGCCCCCTAGATGTGACTCTAGGTGAACTCCTTCGGTTGAAATATTTAGGGTATCGGTATTCTGGCTACCTAATTGTTTCTTCAGCTGACCGTTGTAATAGGCAATCAACTCTTTAGTTTTCTTATTTTTTCATATATCACACTTTTTAATTTTATTTTACACTATCGAAAATTAAATTACCTACATACATACATAAAGGCTACACCTCAAAAACAGTTGGTTGGTTGGTTGGTTGGTACATAGACTGTTATGTTCGTATACTTAAAACTTAGTAAACTGAATAAGGTTCTGTATACGTTTCTCCTCAGACACATCTTTTATGTACGTCGGTTCTATTTGTCTTACGATGTTTCACTTCTGTTTTTCTTCTGTTAAAGAGATTTACAGAATTTGCATCATATGGTGTGTTTAGGATCACTTCGGTATCGGAATGTTTGTTCTTAATGTTCTTATCCTCTTTTTTCGGTTTCTTGAAGGTTGGTTCTATATTTCTGATTAAATTCGCTTACGCAGAAATAAAAATTGTTGCATTTTTCATAAAAATGATTGGTTATCCAACAAGCCAAATTTAATACCAAACATACTAAAGTCCAACAAGTATTTAGCGGTTGTTGGTGTTAATTGAAATGTTGCTTCCGACACTTCTAGGGCATCGGTATTCCGAGCCCCTGGAGATGACTCTAAGTGGGCTCCTTCGGTTGGAACATTTGGCATGTCGGTATTCCGATAACCCAAATGTTCCTTCAGCTGACTGTTGTAATAGGCAATCAACTCTTTAGTTTTCTTATTTTCCAACCAATGACACATAAAGCCACATCTCAAGACAGTTAGTTAAGAGTGTTGTATGACTAAGATTACTCTTGAAATATTTAGGATATCGGTATTCCGGCTACCTAAATGCTTCTTTAGCTGACAGTTGTAATAGACAATCAACTCTTTAGTTTTGTTATTTCCACCCATTAACACATAAAGCCACATCTCAAGACAGTTAGTTAGAGTGTTGTGTGGTTAAAATTACTCTGAAATGCTAGTGGCACCCCATTTTTTACCAAGTATGTAGCAGCTGTAGGTACCAAGTCAACCCCTTCTGCTTGTTGTTGTAATAGACAATTAACTCTTTGGTTTTCTTATTTTATATCTCATAAACATAAAAGCTACACTTCAAGATACTTAGTTTAACTGGTCACATGGCTAAGATTACTCTGAAATGATAGAGATGTGTTGGTTTAGGTACAGCTTGTTCTAACTTACTTAAATATTATATTTCTTCTGTTCAACAAGACGATTATTTTGATGTGTCACACATGTATGTAGCTCTAAGAATAGCTATACCGGAAGTGCCTACCCGGAAGTAACATTTTTATTGAATATGCTTATAGAGTTTGCTTTGCTGAACAGCGTGTATGTATTGGTTCTATCGTACATCTCACGGATCTTCCGCGATAAGGGTTTGAAGTTTTTTATCTCAGTTTCTTGTAGACCTTGTTACGAAACATACATTTTTGAAGTCGGTTCCTTTCTATCACTTTCCATTGAAAAGATACAAGGATTTAAAGTTTAGACCGGAAGTGGCCATTTTATTGTATATTCCAATTTGATTTGGCCTCCTTAACACCGTGCATGTATTGGTTCTATCGTACATCTCACGGATCTTCCGCGATAAGGGTTTAAAGTTTTTTATCTCAGTTTCTTGTAGAGCTTGTTACGAAACATACATTTTTGAAGTCGGTTCCTTTCTATCACTTTCCGTTGAAAAGATATAACGATTTAAAGTTTAGACCGGAAGTGGCCATTTTATTGTATATTCCAATTTGGTTTGACCTCCTTAACACCGTGCATGTATTGGTTCTATCGTACATCTCACGGATCTTCCGCGATAAGGGTTTATAGTTTTTTATCTCAGTTTCTTGTAGAGCTTGTTATGAAACGATATATTTTTGAAGTCGGTTCCTTTCTATCACTTTCCGTTGAAAAGATATAACGATTTAAAGTTTAGACCGGAAGTGGCCATTTTATTGTATATTCCAATTTGATTTGGCCTCCTTAACACCGTGCATGTATTGGTTCTATCGTACATCTCACGGATCTTCCGCGATAAGGATTTGAGGTTTTTTATCTCAGTTTCTTGTAGAGCTTGTTATGAAACGATATATTTTTAAAGTCAGTTCATTTCTATCACTTTCCGTTGAAAAGATATAACGATTTAAAGTTTAGACCGGAAGTGGCCATTTTATTGTATATTCCAATTTGATTTGGCCTCCTTAACACCGTGCATGTATTGGTTCCTGCGTACATCTCACGGATCTTCCGCGATAAGGGTTTAAAGTTTTTTATCTCATTTTTCTTGTAGAGCTTGTTACGAAACATACATTTTTTGAAGATAGTTCATTTCTCACTTTCCGTTGAAAAGATATAAGGATTTAAAGTTTAGACCGGAAGTGGCCATTTTATTGTATATTCCACTTTGATTTGGCCTCCTTAACACCGTGCATGTGTTGGTTCTATCGTACATCTCACGGATCTTCCGCGATAAGGGTTTAAAGTTTTTTATCTTATTTTAGTCGCCATTTTTTAATTCTGCTTACTTAGACGAGTAACATGACACTAAACACGTGGGAGAAGGGAATTGAACCTGTAACCAACCATTGTTTCTAAGCTTAAGAGTTGAACCTGTTGTCCATTTTGTTTCTGAGCTTCTTTGTTTTGCCAGCGACCTCTATTGTCTCTACGATATTTGGTTTCTAATAGTCTGTCTAATATTAAACATATTAATTATTATGTCTTATGTCTAATAACAAATTATCTCAGTTTCTTGTAGAGCTTGTTATGAAACGATATATTTTTGAAGTCGGTTCCTTTCTATCACTTTCCGTTGAAAAGATATAACGATTTAAAGTTTAGACCGGAAGTGGCCATTTTATTGTATATTCCAATTTGATTTGGCCTCCTTAACACCGTGCATGTATTGGTTCCTGCGTACGTCTCACGGATCTTCCGCGATAAGGGTTTAAAGTTTTTTATCTTATTTTAGTCGCCATTTTTTAATTCTGCTTACTTAGACGAGTAACATGACACTAAACACGTGGAGAAAGGAATTGAACCTGTAACCAACCATTGTTTCTAAGCTTAAGAGTTGAACCTATTGTCCATTTTGTTTCTGAGCTTCTTTGTTTTGCCAGCGACCTCTATTGTCTCTACGATATTTGGTTTCCTATTTGAACCTGTTGTCTATTTTGTTTCTGAACTTCCTTCTTTTGTTTGCCAACGACCTCTGTGTGTTATTTTTAGAACCTACCCATATAACAATTGTGGCGTTCGGCTAATTTCTATGCGAAATCTAATAGTCTAATATTAAACATATTAATTATTATGTCTTATGTCTAATAACAAAAGCTTTATGAATGGTTTGTTTTAATGGGGGGCGTAACTTTAAATCATGGAGTCTTCGACCAATACCATTATTCTCGCTTATCAACCTCACTCTCATTTGTCGGCTCTAAAGGTTGGGGTGACGTAACTTTAAATAATGGAGTCTTCAACCATCTTTATCAGCGAAAGGCACCATCTTTAAGAACGAAAGCCGCCATTTTTTATAATGTCAGGGATGTCAGCTTAAGGTATCACAGGTTAGACTTCCATCTTTCATTCCGCCATTTTTTTATTCCGCCATTTTGGTTCCTCCGTTTTGGTTCCGCCTCTAATATTAAACATATTATTATTTTGTAAATCATCCATTTGTCTAATAATAACAAAAACTTTAATTATGTTACATGTATGGTTTGTTTGTAATTAAAAGTCGTATATATACTAGCCTAAAACAATAAATTAACAAGCGTCTGCTTAGCTCAATGGGTAGCATCGTTGCCTCCCATCTGAGTGCCCGGGGTTCGAAACTCACCTGCTCCAAATGGTTTTTTTCAAAATATAATAATTTGAAGTAATAGGTTAGACACTTTGGAATGTTTGCATGTGACTGTCTGGCCCAAGTCGTGTGACGTCACTGTCTGGCCAAAGTTTCCTAGACAGGTCAATGACCTTAGAATGTTTACAGGTTACATAACAAGGCTAAATGTAAATGTGACGTCCTGTCTGGCCCAAGTCCGCCATCTTGGACGCCATCTTGGGGGCGTGGCTGGACGCCATCTTGGGGGCGTGGCTGGACGCCATCTTGGGGGCGTGGCTGGACGCCATCTTGGGGGCGTGGCTGGACGCCATCTTGGGGGCGTGGACACAAGGGGTGGGGCTAGGGGAGGGGGTACCCCCACTCCTACCCCCACTACCTGTGACGTCACTGTCTGTCCCAAGTGTCGCAATACCTACTCGGATACTTACTCTGGGTAATTTTGACTGAAATCTTATATTTTTCTGACCTCCAGTGTAAAATCTGTGTGGTTTAGTTGTTAATTCGATACTAGATAACACTATTAATTATAAAATTGCTGAGCTTAGGAGAATGTATTAAAGCGAGTGATTTCAAAAATGCACAAAAGTAAAACATAATAATGCTTCTTTATTAAATCATCTACTATAAAAAACAGTGAGATGAACATTTTATCCAGTTAAAAGTAAATTAATTCCCAAGTACTGGATTTCAAAATGTCTTATATATCTTACATGTTAAAAATTCTTAAAAGTAAACCTTAGCAAATATTTAATTCGCTAGATGCGTTAGTTTACTCGTCGTAGTTACATACCCTTGTTCCAAAATAAGTTCCATATTTTATTTCTGATAATTTACCTAAATTTGGAGGAAATGAGGAATATAAACAATTATGACCCTAGCAAGACCAAAAATTAATGTCTATATTTTTTAATGAGGAATTTTCCAAATAAATACTGTCAAAATGACGGCCTTTGATTTTTTTTAGAGGGGTGAGCACTTTTTTGAGTTTATTAATGTTGGTGAGAAAATGTTATTAATTACGGAAATTAATGTGAACAAATATTAACTGTTTCTAAATGGCCCTTTTCTTGACTTGTCTCTGTCCAGAAAGATTTTGGATAAAAAAAATTCTAGTAAGTAAACTCTGTTCAAAGGACTAAGTTGTTCCTCTTGTTATTAAAAATGAAGCTGCGCTTGTCAGAAATAATCAAATTCAATCTATTTTACGAAAGTCATTAAACTAGACCAGTGATTGGAGCTCAAAATCCAAAAATTGAAATTGACGAGATATTGAATTATTCTATATGACAACCACTGTCGACAATTATTTTTCAGTAGCCACTCCAGGAAGATATTTCAGCATTCGCCCCAAAAAAGAGAAGAAAGAAAGCAGGCAGAAAGCCTCTGTAATTCACAAAAAAAATACCTTGAAAATTCTGAAATCTGATATGGAAAGAAAAACTTTCATCTTACCATTCACTCGAATGGGGTGCCATTAAAAAGTCCGCCGAGACAAATTTATCGACCATTAATTGAAACTTAACAGGAAGTAACGACGGTTCAACTTAATCAGTTAAGACTTTTAATTCGTCTCGTCCAAAGACGTAAATGTTGCACTGTCGCTGCTAATAGAATCCCTCTCGATCGAGCTATCACCTCTATTTAAAACCTTGCCTGGCCAACTCTTGACAAACTCTGCGGCGGGATATTTCTTGCCTCCTATTGGCTGTGATCTATTATTCGGATGCTCAAACCCTATGGAAAATTACTAGAATGATAAAACCACCACTTTTTCATAATTCAGAGAATTGTATCTCGAGAGGTAGAATATTGATTTTTCCTATCCCGATATTTCAAGTGAGCATAAAATACTGGCTCCGTCCTCAACCAAAGTGCGCTCAATATCTTGATGCATCAAATTTATATGCTCTTTGTGTTAAATGCGTAGCAAGGAAACTCAATTGTGTCTTAAATTTTTATTTTTCGAGGAGTTATCTTACTGACAATGTTTCTTTGTATGAAACCTCCAGCAAATACTTCGATGGTCGTGTACTAATATTCCTTTTAAAAATATTTAACACGAGATCAGACGTGTGTTAACAAGTAGTGAGTTTTCATAATTCTTCACGAAGATAGTTTGTTCGCTTATTTATTATTAAAAAAAGACAATAGCCATTGAAATTTTTCAAATCATAAGATAATACAAGCCAATAAAAAAAGAAAGCGTCGAAGGTCAAAATCAGTTTTTCGATATTAGGTAGGAATAAAGGGAATGGTTCAGCAATTCTTACTGATGCGCGGTCCCCAGAAATTCAAGGAGTGAATTTGCAAGGCGGTAGCAAACGAAAGGAACTACAAATGTACTGTCCTAGGTCGTCCAAACCCAAATATAAAAAGCCTGGACGCAGCAAGTGCGTTATGGTATTGAATTTTCATAGAAATGATCTGGCACAAAATATTTTATAACTTTTTTTTCTTGTAACATAGAAATCTAAATTTTGATGTATAGTTTACTTTTTATATCGTAAACCTACCTACCAAATTTGGTTATCATAGATTTTTTATTTTTTAAGATAAAATGTTTTTTCAAATGAAAACTCAAAATTTTCCCGGAAAACCTCGTCCGATTTTTTTGATTAACGAACTTGTCAAATCCATTTACAAAAGGAAGGCACGTGCCAAATTTTATCAAAATCGGCCTATTATTCTTTGAGATAAAAATTTTTTTCGAATGAAAACTCAAAATTTTCCCGGAAAACCTCGTCCGATTTTCCTGACTAACAAACTTATTAAGGCCATTTACAAAAGGAAGGTACATGCCAAATTTTATTAAAATCGGCTTATTACTTTTTGAGATAAGAATTTTTTTCGAATGAAAACTCAAAATTTTCCCGGAAAACCTCGTCCGATTTTCCCGACTAACGAACTTATCCAAGCTATTTACAAAAGAAACGTACATGACAAATTTTATCAAAATCGGCACATTATTTTTTGAGTTATCGGTGTGATACATATATATATATATATATATATATATATATATATATATATATATATATATATATATATATATATATATATATATATATATATATATATATATATATATATATATATATATATATATATATATATATATATATATATACAAACATATAAAAATTGAAACTGACCCCGGATATGGGTTCTAGGGGTCCTAGTTCGCTCTCATTTGCAAAAATTTTTTCAAAATTCAAAAGTCGAGATCTCCCCATTGGTGAATTTTTTCTACGAAAATTCATTAATAAATATACTAATAAATATACTACTAAATACTAAAATTTGTTGCAATCTGTTACAATGCCCAGACTCGTTACAAGAAGAAATGGTTTACCTCGTCCGATTTTCCTGACTAACAAACTTGTCAAATCTATTTACAAAAGAAAGGTACATGCCAAATTTTATTAAAATCGGCTAATTACTTTTTGAGATAAGAATTTTTTTCGAATAAAAACTCAAAAATTTCCCGGAAAACCTCGTCCGATTTTCCTGACTAACGAACTTATCCAAGCTATTTACAAAAGAAAAGTACGTGCCAAATTTTATCAAAATCGGCCCATTATTTTTTGAGTTATCGGTGTGATACATATATATATATATATATATATATATATATATATATATATATATATATATATATATATATATATATATATATATATATATATATATATATATATATATATATATATATATATATATATATATATATATATATATAAACATATAAAAATTGAAACTGACCCCGGATATGGGTTCCAGGGGTCCTAGATCGCGCTCATTTGAAGAAATTTTTTCTAAATTCAAAAGTGGAGATCTCCTCATTACTGAATTTTTTCTAAGAAAATTCACTAAAAAATGCCAAAGTTAAGCTCGAAACAAAAGGTAATTTAAACTTTTGGTCAATAATTTTGAAGGAAGAGATAAGGGTAGAAAAAAATTATCTCCCCTGCATAGGCTCACGTCACAACACGCAAAAATCGTTTCTAGTCGGTAAATTGCAGTTTTTATGGACCCGTCAAAGGTGTCACCTATTGACGCACTCCCACACAACATTCACACACCCCATTTATCTAAATTCACTTGGTACCAGGCCTGACCGCGGGAATTAAACGACAGGCCGGACGAACGTAAGGCGTTAGTTAAACAGGTGCAACTGACAGATGGCCCTACTCTACGAGTGTCAAAATCGGGAGGTGAAAGAAGAGCTTGAAAGATAAAGCGTAGAAAGAAAAGAAAAGTCACAAGGGCATTACATATTCATTAGCATAAACTACTAATTCCTATTGGTTCCATATGTCCACCACATAAGAAGAAAACACAAGTGAGCCACTAATATCTAGCGAACTACAACCCTCAATATGTATATTCAGATGTGGTGTCCATATGTCCCAAGAAAAAAATATAAAAGTATAGTGAGCGATAAGCTAACGAAAGTTCGCCTAAAAATAAAAGGATACGAGTAGATAACCTATGCCGATCTGGGACCAAAAAAATGCACATTTTCAAAACGCACCATTTTTAAAACCACGCCTTTTTAACCACGCCCATTTACCTGAAATTGACCAATCAGAGGCCGCTTTTCACCGAAAATACGCCCATTTTGTACACATTTAACCAATAAAAGCGCTTCACGTCTACATCGACCCCACCCATGGGGGGAACTGGCTCAAAAATTCTAAGCTCTGTTTTTGCACAACACACATATTTGGAGATGATGTTCTACGCATATATTTGGAGATGAGGTTCTGGGGCAAAAAAGCTAAAGAAAGATTTTAAGCAAAACTATCGGGGCTATTGGAGATTAATTAATAAAATAATAAGTGGTTATCATTACATTGGTTGAAGACTCCATGATTTAAAGTTTCGTCACCCCAACCTTTTGAGGCGACAAATGAGAGTGAGGTTGATAAGCGAGAATAATGGTATTGGTCGAGGACTCCATGATTTAAAGTTACGTTACCCCAACCTTTAGAGACAACAAGTGGGTGTGAGGCTAATAAACGAGAATAATGGTATTGGTTCGAGGACTCCATGATTTAAAGTTACGTCAGCGAACATGACTAAATAGAGGTTAGAGCTTACGCCACCAGGTTTCCAGGTTAAAAGAGATACAGGTTCGATTCCTGATATATGCTCCTTAATATGGTAGTGCCAAACAAATACGAAGGGGTACTGAATGACTAAACAGTAAGCTCAGAAACAATGTTTGGTTACAGGTTCAATTCCCGATGTTTGCAACTTTCGTAGTTTACCCCCACATGTTTGGTGTCATGTCACTCGTCACGGCAAGCAAAATTCAACTATGGCATGCGCAAACCAACTTTTTATTTATTTATTTAGAGGTATTATGTTTAGTATCATTTTATTCGTCTTAATGAGTAGAATTCAAAAATGGTGTCTAACGCTTGTGCAAAAATGAGATAAAAACTTAAAACCCTTATCGTGGAAGATGCGTGAGATGTACGAGAGAACCAACGCATGCACTGTGTTAAGGAGACCAAACCAAATTGGAATATACAATAAAATTGCCACTTCCGGTCTAAAATTTAAATCTTTATATCTTTTGAACGGAAAGTGATAGAAAGGAACCGACTTCAAAAATATATCGTTTCGTAACAAGGTCTACAGGAAAATGAGATAAAAAACTTAAAACCCTTATCGCAGAAGATCGGTGAGATGTACGATAGAACCAATACATTCACGGTGTTAAGGAAGGTAAACGAAATTGGAATATACAATAAAATGGCCACTTCCGGTCTAAAATTTAAATCCTTATATCTTTTGAACGGAAAGTGATAGAAAGGAACCGACTTCAAAAATATATCGTTTCGTAACAAGGTCTACAGGAAAATGAGATAAAAAACTTAAACCCCTTATCGCAGAAGATCTGTGAAATGTATGAGAGAACCAACACATGCACGGTGTTCAGCAAGTCAAACTCTATAAACGTACCCAATAAAAATGTTACTTCCGGTAGACACTTCCGGTATAGCTATTCTTAGAGATACATACATGTGTGACACCTCAAAATAATCGTCTTGTTGAACAGAAGAGAGAAATATAGTTTTTAAGTAAATCAAAACAAGTTGTGTTAACACCTAAAAACAACACTCTCTCTCTCTCTCTCTTAGACTTAATGAAGTTATTTTCAGAGAAAATTTCAAGCTTACCATGAGGTACTGGTCCTCACTGGTCAATAGCATATTTGAATGTTGACTACATCAAGTGATGCTTGCTACAGGCAAATTTTAGTACACCCTCTTAGACTTATTGAAGCTGACGGCACAAACAGCTGTTAAGTGTACCTAACAAACCAAAGTAAATATGTCTTAAAGAACAGTCTTCAATTGTCCTAAACCATTACGTTCATATCATTTTAGAGTAATCTTAGCCATGTGACCAGTCAAACTAAATATCTTCAAGTGTAATTTTTATGTATATGGGATATAAAATAAGAAAACCAAAGAGTTAATTGCCTATTACAACAACAAATGTTCCAGTAGAAGGAGTTCACTTAGTACCTACATCTGCTGCATACTTAGTAATCATTAGTGGCACTATCATTTCAGAGTAATCTTAGTCATGTAGCACTATAACTAACTGTCTTCAGATGTGGCTTTTATGTATATGAGATATATAAACTAAGAAGACTATAGAGTTGGTTGCCTATTGCAACAGTCAGCTAAAGGAACATTTGGGGTATCAGAATACCGATACCCTAAATATTCCAACAGAAGGAGCCCACTTAGAGTCACCTCTAGGGGGCCGGAATACCGATCCCCTAAACGTGTCGGAAGCAACATCTGAACACCAACAACTGCCACATACTTGTTGAACTTTGGTATGTTTGGTATTAAATTCGGTTTGCTGCATAACCAAGCATTTTTATGAAAAATTCAACCATTTTTTATTTCTGCGTAAGCGAATTTAATCAAAAATATAGAACCAATCTTCAAGAAACCGAAGTAAAATGCTAAGAACATTAAGAACAAACATTCCGATACCGTGATTATAAACACGTCATATGATGCAAATTCTGCAAATATCTTTAACATAAGAAGGACAGAAGTCAAATACCTTAAGGCAAATAAAACCGACGTACATAACAGATGTGCCTGAGGAGAAGTGTATTCAGAATTTTATTGATTTTACTTAGTTTTAAGTATACGAATATAACAGTCTATGAACCAAGCAACCAGGGCAACATAACCAACGAACCAACCAACCAACCAACTGTTTTGAGGTGTAGCTTTTATGTATGTATGTAATTTAATTTTCGATGGCGTAAAAATAAAATTAAAAATTGCGATATATGAAAAATAAGAAAACCAAAGAGTTAATTGCATATTACAACATTTAAACAGCGGGTATTCCGGATGTCCAAATGTTCCAGCAGGAGTTGACTCAGTACCTACAACTGCTACATACTTGGTAAAAATGGGTGGAGCTCAGACTGTAAACGACTTGATAGGTGGTACATATGTTTGCAAAGATTTGAATCTAAATTCAGCCTGTTGGATATCCAATCATTTCTAGGAAAAGTGCAACCAACCAACCCCTCCGAGCTAAAGGCAAACCCCACCCTGTCTTCGGGATCGACATCCTGGCTCACAACATCTTTAATACGATCTTTGACCCACTTCTCTGGATCGTTGACATCATCAAGTATATCTTGTAGTCTAAAGCATACGCTTCGTCTATCAAATTTAAACTTCTTATTGGAGTTCACTGTATCTTCAAGTATTTGGAATGTCATTGTTTCGTGCTACACAACTGACTGTTTGGTTAAGGACCGAAGTTTAGTTTCGTGTTTGTTAGAGACTAAAGTTTAGCAGATACTAATTGTTTTCATCTTCACTGTTGGCTACCGACTGAACCTTAGCGGATGCTCCTCGTCTTAATATTCGGCAGACAGCACAGACAACACAGACAACACAACTTATTGTTTTCACCTTCACTGTTGGTTAACGACTGAACCATAGTGGGTGCTTCTCGTCTTAATATTCAACAGACAGCAACGACAGCTGTCTAACACAGCTGTATAACACAGCTGTCAGATAGCTGTCTAAAAGGACAGACAGATGTCTAAAAGAGGTCTAACAGATATCTAGCAGATGTATAACAGCCACTCTTTGGCGGAACATAAGCTGAATGTTTTTGAGTCGCTTAAAACAAGACGAAACTAATTTAAAACACATTTACGACGACCATGAGACAACTGACATGGACTTTAAACAATTTTAAAACTGTATGCGGCCAGGTTAGTTGATCAACCATCCAGATCAGCCACCGCTGACGTTATAAATAAAAACGATGGTGGAAGCGAGTGACGTCACAAGAAACGGTGGTGCAGGTGCCCAGGTTAGACCTCTAAGCTTTCCAAGATAATGCCAAGTTAGCTCTATGGTGGTGGACCGGTCGGGTCAGCTCGGAGTCGGGGTGGTGAAACGGTCGGGTCAGCTACGTGACGGGTGTCGGGTCGGGTCAGCCACTCAGGTGGCTGACCCGAACACACCCGTCACCTACCCCTTTTCACAACCATTTATAGCAATTAGGACACTCAATGAATGTTGAAGTATTTTTGACAATATTTGATGAGAATTGATAGAATATTTGAGTAAAATTCACATACAGTTGCCAAGCTTATTAGGGAGAAATCAGACTAAAATAGCGAGCGTAGCATCGTATAGGCCTGGCCAGGTCAGGTCAGGACTCGACAGTGCAAATCCATTTGGACCTACCTTCATTGCCCTTGCTCATACAAGCAGAAGCACGCTCGGTGCCGTATAGGCCAATTAAAGGTTAAACACAGACTAGCCAGCGAGACTGAGCAGAGTATGCGAAGCTACCCAAGGAATTGAAATCCTTAAGTACAGCTAAGTAACATTTCAATAAAGAAATATGAGAGAGGAGATAAAAAGACCAAAGATTGATAACTGGGACTCAGGTGACGGCACAGTCTGATGAGCCTAGAACAACATGCAACAGTATTCCAGGCTTAGATGGCCGCCGTACAAGTTTGCGCAACACAGTGTATCGAGCAAGGAACGACGAACTAGTCAATTGCCATACATATACTCGGATATCCAAGCGGCAAATGAGGGTAATAAAGAAAATTGTATGGCCAGAAAGCTGACCGCAGAAAGCGCATATAAGCCACTGATAAATTCCAAAACCTTTTGCGATCTATCCAGGCCGAGGATAAAACGATTCATTAATGAATGGACCGAAGGAAAATGCTAGAATGGCGAAAAACTCCTCATAACAGAAATAGGCGAAACACTTTTTAAAAGAACATTCGCCTATATTTAGGAGACCTGCTGGGAAGGATCAGATATGCCACTCGACTAACAGTGATTCTGTTGACAGGTTACTGTCGACTCAATAAGCACATGAGTCAAGCAAGTCTGGCAGGCGAAGTCTGTACAAATTCTGCCAAAAACAAAACGAAACCTCAATCAATGTATTAGACAATATGGAGCCTAGCGAGATTGAGTTTCCTGTCACTTGGTGAGATAGAACCTAATGCTGACAGCTACATGCAAATTCCTATCGAGGCTATGAAACCTAATAAAGGAAATAAGGTCTGGTAGGGTGCATTAAATATTTACGGGCAGCGTCACAATAGATATGGAAGCGAATGTTGAGCTCTGCCCTTTAATCTAATGTTAATCGATCCACATCGATGTCAAATTGTAATTCTCTTAGATTTATGAACAAACCAGAGACAAGCATGAAGTATTGACTATAATTTTTGTTGTTTAAAGCCTAAACTATGGTTGACTGGTTTGCATAATTCTCAGTTTTTTTTTCCTTCAGCATTCTGTGTCTGGTGGTATTTCTAATACGCATTTGGCACGCTGCTCTTCTCGCTTTTACATATGAATTTTGCTTCATAAACTGGATGATTTATTGTTGAGCATCCTATATTACTTTCTCGTTGTTGAAACTCCTGTAATTGAATAAATAATCCACAATTTTTCTAAAAATTATCCAATAATATGCAGAAATATTATCGCTATTACTCGACCTATAATGTGGTAAATATCCGAAAGTTTGTTCATTTAAAGCTACAGCCTCCATCATGGTCATTATAATCATCACAACCTAACTACCATGTCGCCTTTTCACCGCAATCATGACCCTGTGTCGCCAGCAGCTCTCTTGATTAGGTCGTACCTTCCATACTTTCCCAATTGTGTCAGGTGCTCCAAAAGTTTGCCTCCTGGTCTACCTCTATGCAAATTTCTTTCAGATAATGTCGCTAGAAAGTTATTATGTTTTAGAATATATCGAGCACATTTAGCCTTTCTCCTTACAATTTCTTTTAACAAACACTATTCTAGTATCTCGTCTTTATAATTTTTCTCTGTGCTCACATTTCAGAGGCTTCTATTTTCCCCATGTACTACTTATTTAAGGTTCAACTGACTGTCGCGAGGCTTCTTCTTGATTCGTTACTAAACTTAGCATCATCATCATCATTTGTAATAATACTCTTGAGGTACGTGAACTGTTCTACTTGTTCAAGTTTAGCTTTATATTCAATTCGACAGCTATATCCATAATTATCGTATCTTCATTACTTTTGTTTTCGCAATATTGATTTTTAGTTTAATTCTTCTGAGCAGTCATTGCAATTAATTTTTTGTTCCTCCTGTCAGTGCTATATTTGAAACTGTTTACCAACAATTAAAATATAAATATTATTATTTAACTTAGAAAATTGTCCACTGTTTTAGATTTAAGTGTTTTATTATGTATGTTATGTACCATCACATTTGGATATATATATATATATATATATATATATATATATATATATATATATATATATATATATATATATATATATATATATATATATATTGTTTGAGCGTCTTAGTAGTGTTCTTGCATCTCGTTATATCTTCCAATGTCCCGTATCCAAAGTACCCTAATAATACACCTTCCTGTGTTTTACCTATGTCTTTTTATATTGACCTTTCGAGCCAAAGAGGTGTATTTTTAGGATGCTCTGGATACAGGGACACTGGAAAATAGTGACTAGTTGCAAGAACAACGCTTGCAAGAGGTTCAAGCAAAAGGTATTTATTAAAGAAAATATATGAAATATATAGATATATATATATATATATATATATATATATATATATATATATATATATATATATATATATATATATATATATATATATATACGTTGTGATGTAAAACGCTTCAATCCTAAGCAGTAGACAATTTTATACGTTAAATAATGTGTTGTTGTGTGTGTTGTTTCTTTAACGTCGGCCTATTTCCGCTACTATGGACAATTACCGACGCCAGGGAGCAGTTTCACCTCACCATCCTGGAAATTTTGCCGAACCCCTGCCGTTCTGTAAGGAGGGTAGGGATCCTTAACGTGCCCAACATCGTATGGACACGGAATCGGCGGCTTTACGCCCCCTCCGAAGGGCGGAACCTGCAGACATTCAACTTGCTTAAATACAATGCCAGAACCTCGGTTGACGTTAATTTTACAGTTTGTACTGAAAAAGTGAAAGGAGTACCCTGGGATCGAATCCAGTACCCTTCGATTCAGAAGCACACGCTCTTACCCCTGAACCACCGAGGTTCTTACGTTAAATAATAATATTTATGTTTTATTTCGTGGTAAACAGTTTAATGTTTGTTGGTTGGCTGCATTAGCTAACTAGGTACAGCAAACGGTTGACCAAACGGTAAATCTACTGTTTACTTTAGTCCAATAAGTAGGTTTTGAAATAGCTTACTGGAAGGGAATCCATGCGTTGCATTTGATGACATCAGACATTTAATTAAACTGGGTAACACAATCTGCTAAAATAGCCCAGCGACAATCAGCAGGCTCACCGCTCTATGGTGTCAGCCCTTGAGGCTCGCAGCCACGGTCTTTATATACCGATAGATGATCCTACCCTTCGACTCCTAATCCCAGTGCTTCCACCACTCTACGTTAGCGTTTCCTTAGCCCTGCGTTTGAGCATTCTGCTCGCCATCGGAGCATGTAACCTCGTGTGACCTATAGGGTCACTTCTAGAGGCTTTTGCCTTCGCATCCATTTTTGAAATATCTCCGATGTGGTCGGTGCCCCACCGCCGCACTATCTACCTGCTGCTACATTTCCTCCCATTATCCTCGTCAGCATATTCAGGGCGACTCTGCATTAAAGGGCAATGTTTACGATTCCAACCTGAGATATGGAGGCCTTTTTCACTGCCGTATCCAGCGCGAATAATTTCGTCATATGCACCTGGTACCGATCTTGAACTTTTAGATATTTGTTCCTGATCACCAGATGGTTTATTATGAATATAAGTATCTTATACAGTGTTGGGAGACACGTAACTGGTCGATACTTGCCTGCGTCTTGGCAGAGGCTATCTGTTTTTGGGCGAAAGGAGAATTTTCCTTTTGTTGAAAATATTGGGAATTGTATTAATTTTTTTCAACCAAAAATTATGTATGCCATCCATTTCTGATGATGTCCAGTTGTTGGATCTTGCGATACCTCTTTTCACATCATGTCTGGTGATTTCTACATTTCTCAGAGCTTCCTGGTTTTCCATTCTCTGTTCTTCTTTCCTGGTCGATCCCTCCTCGTCCTCTACCGGTTTCGATCAAACGTCACTCCAGAACTTTTCAATTTTTCCTACAGTCGGGGAGCTGCGATATTTCAACTTCACTTTTTTTGTTTGCAGTGATGTATAAAAATATTTCTCATTGTTAATAAAAGGAGATTTATGTATATTTTTATTATTATTTTAATTTTTGTTATTCATAGATTATGATTATAACTGTAGTTGTTGTTAATAATTATTATTGTTGTTGTTGTTATGCTTATCTGTTTTATTGAATTGCCAAAGCCTGATCTCTAATGAATCTCGAAGTTAAAATCTTGAAATCCAGTACGGATATTTCAACTCCATTCAACATTAGACACCCTACTCTTAATCCAGTAAGTTTCCTATTTAACCTTATGTGTTTTAGCTGTCATAAAGTTATTTATTGTGTCAGAGTTACCTGCAGAAAATAAAAATGTATTATATAACAACCCTTCGGTTAAGGAATTCTGGTTAGTCTTTTGGAAGTTGCTTGTCAGCTAAAATAATCTGTCATTTTCATTTCCCACAAAGCTGAACTGGTCATTAGCACAAAACCTAAACGAAGCGTCCATTGTTTAAGAGACTTATTTGCATAAAGGGGAAATTAATATACAAGAAAAGTCGAATACACAAAGCCAAAGATCGAAGGCAGCCATCCATACATTATATCTTATATTCCTGTAACGATGAATAGGATGAGAAGTGAGGAGAAATGCTGAAGCGGACAAAGCGTGTAATTGAAACCGAATTCTTCCTCTCTCTCTCTCTCTCTTTCAAATTCTTATTTAATATCAGCACTATCTCTGGTCCCCTGTATTGGAGATATTGCCCTTCTACGCCAAGCCCAAGTCTGAACGTCTTCCTACTTCCTGTTGGATCCGTGAGAGGGCTTCCACTCTTCATTGAATTATTCAATCGAAATACGCTGTGCTTGCTTTGTTTTATTCGCATTTTGTCTAAACTTCCATTGTACGTTAGGACAAGCAATATCCATAAGTGCATATTAGCTTTGAAATAGGAAAATCAGCCTAGATTTATTGACGATCCGTTGACGTCCTATGCTCAGGGGTAGACTTATTGCAGGCGACTGGATACGTTGTTTTTAAATATTATACATATAACAAATCATATTAAGCATCTGCCAAATAGTTAATTAGAAATAAAAATGTACTGTTAGGCTGAACGCACTAGTCACATCAATGTTTAAAAGAGTAAACTCATATTAAATAAATTCATCTGTATTTGTTGTAATATTGTTGGAAATAATTCTGATTAAGATTGTACAGGTGTCTGCATTTCGTTGCTTTTGTAGGGTATCTCGGTTATGAGTAGTGTGTATGGTTATATATACATATTCTTTTAAATGGCTAAGTAAATTGCATTGTTTGTATTTCCCTACATGATGTAGACTGTAATATGAACAATGCTTCTTAAAGCAATGGAACAAGTAAAGTAGCTTTTTTTATGAATCATCCTGTATTTTTGCTAACTTCATTCATCTCTATCACAGCTTTTAAGAAAGTCTGAACGCAGCAAGTGCGCTATGGTAGTGAATTTTTATAGAAATGATCTGGCACCAAATTTTTTTTTGTTAAATGTTTAAAAAATTATTTGTAATATAGAGATCTAAATTTAGGTACTTACATAGTTTACTTTTAGTTAATTTTCTTGAAAAAAAGTCACTAATGAGGAGATCCCGACTTTTGAATATTTTTTTTAATTCTTTAAATGAGCGCTAATTAGGCCCCCTGGAACACATATCCGGGGTCAGTTTTCATATATATATATATATATATATATATATATATATATATATATATATATATATATATATATATATATATATATATATATATATATATATATATATATATATATATATATATATATATATATATATATATATATATATATATATATATATATATATATATATATATATATATATTGATATAGATAGTCAATGCACAGACTTTCGAAGCCCTCACGTTTGGTGCCAATTGTTATTTTTTTTTATAATAAGCTATGGATTTTAAATTTAATTTAATATATAGAATTGATATATATATATATATATATATATATATATTTAGTTTTTTAGTTATATTTTAGGTATCTTAGCTTTTAACTTTTATTTTCCTGTAAAGTTTAGTGACATGTGTTGTAAATGTTGTTATTATGAAATATATGTATTTGTGTATGTAACTTACACCTGGATGTACTCAATGTATTCTTAATTTTTTTTTACCTGTTTAACACACAGAAAACAACCAATCACATATATGAACTGCCTCTCACCTCAGGGAGCTTAGTAAGCAAGTGGGTTCAAGTCCCCTTTGGTTTTTTTTTGTAATTTCGAAATATTCTGCCCTATCTGATTTCAGTTCTTTCTTCCCAAATACTCACATGTGTATAAAAGAAAACAAAATAAGGCAAAGGTTTCAAATGATCACCAAACTTGAATATTTATTACAATTAAAGAACAAATGACAAAATTCTAATGCTACTTACTATTTTCAATGTATTTTTTTGTTTAATTTAGAGCTCTTTCTTATGATACTCCCCCCCCCCCCCCCCCCCTAAAAGTTATAGGCCTGTATTTCTTGCTTAAAATTTTTAAAATTACCTATACATATATAAATACAGATCTTTTCGAACTATATACTACACGAGAGCGACATCTACTGGCATCTGCTTGGCCTAGCGATTCAATGTATAGTTTATACACGTAGTCAGTAGATGATTTTCGGTTTCGGCGATGATGTGATAATGGACGTTACGGCTGAGAGATGTCTCTACAGATATCTCAATATTATTGATGGTAGAAAGTGAAACAAAGGTGATGGCTTGAATGTTTGCCACACTGTGTTGAAGTTGCAGATATATCACATAAATAAGGTGTCTTATTACTCACTTAGTTTTCCATCCCCTGCAAAGTTGCCCTGCTCTGAAGTTCCACGTTGTCTGTGACCAGTGACGCCTGTTTTTCCTCAACCTGTTTTCAAACTTTTTTCCAAAGATTTTTTATTTATTTTTCTAATACCAAAAATTTAATCAATCTAAACTTTTAAGCAAAATTTCCCCGTCTTATATTTTAATCCAAATTGTCCCATATAATAATTTAATGACAATTTCAATCTTTTTTTATCTCAAAAATTTTCAATCTGATATTTTTATCAAATTTTTCCCCTCTGTTTATTATTTTTCATACGTAACCAGCGTAACTAATCAAAAAACTGTTATCTGCCTGCTTGCAAATCAAGATTATAACAAATTTTTATACAACAATCATCTTATTATCATTATCTCTAGGGATACCTAAGTTGAATTGTTGTTAGTCAATGAGAGAATAATTAACCTAACTATAATTTTAGTGTCAGTTTGACGTCTGTCCTAAATAAAAAAACAGCTGACTTAAACATAGGTTATGACATGACATTTCTTACAATTTAACACTCAAATTTTGACATCTTACTATTCTTAAAGCTAACAATATCCTTAATTCAAACAATAAAATCTTAAATTACATAACAGCTATCAAACAATAATACCTTAAACTATCTAATTAAACTTGTCATACATTTACACCTGCCTTGCCTCCTTTTAACACATATATATCTGTAAAATTTAGTTTCTCCCTGCCTTACAGTGCAAAAACATTGCATACACCAAAGGTAAGTTGTTGTTTGTGTTTAGTATAATTTGTGGTAAAATGTGTTTATGTATGTCTATATATGTATATGTGGCCCCCTTTAGTGACCATATCAAAATATATATATATATATATATATATATATATATATATATATATATCACTTTGTTATTTCCGGAAATATAATTTTTTTTTAGAAAGAAAACACAAAATTTTCTGGGAAAACCTAGGCCGATTTTCCTGATTAACGAACTTATCCAATCCACTTGCAAAAGGAAGGTAACCACCAAATTTAATTAAGATCGGCCTATTATTTTTTGAGTTATCGGTGTGATACATACATATATATATATATATATATATATATATATATATATATATATATATATATATATATATATGTATCACACCGATAACTCAAAAAACAATGGGCCGATCTAAATTAAATTTGGTAGTTACCTTCCTTTTGCAAGTGGCTTGGATAAGTTCGTTAATCAGGAAAATCGGCCCAGGTTTTCCCAGAAAATGTTGTGTTTTCTTTCTAAAAAAAAATTATATCTCCGGAAATAACAAAGTAAGGGCAACCAAATTTGGTACGCGTATTTTTATTATAAAGAGTGAACCATGTAGGTTAAGGTCTCTAAGTTTAAAGACAAAAAAGTTATGGGCAGTCAAAGAAAAAAATTTGGAGTTTTCCTCAAAACGTCAAAGTCGCGAGTTAACACATGGCTTCTCACGATATGTCACGTAGATGGTATCAAGTTACATTTGCATGCAGCAGTTCCCATAAGCAGATTCTACGAATTATGCCGACCGTTGCAGATAATGCCAGCAGTGCGAAATCAGAGGAAGCTAGATCTGCATGTTCTCGTGAGAACCTGCAACGAACACTTATCCTATTATTATATAAAGCCACTGTTTTGTGTAATATTTGTTCAGTATTAATTTAGGCAGTAACTATGCTAGTTTGTTGTTAAATCGTTTAAGTAGTTTAATAAATTTTTTAAAAAAGCAACCTAAGTACAAGTGTTGTTAATTGGCGCAGTCGGTGACGGATCTCCCAGCAACCTAAGGCATCAAAAGAATATTGGTTCCTTGGTTTTTTAAGAAGAACAAATGGTCATTTGGTTCCTACTATTACTGTAAGTTGCTCTCCTATATTTTTTCTGTTCCTTTGTCTTATGTATGTGAATATATGTCGGATATTGATGAATTAATAAGCAGACTTAATCAGTTTAATTTTGAAAATAACTTAGAAGTCATTCCTGAAGAAAATAATTTAGATAATAATATTATTGAACAAGAAGTTCAGAATAATTTAACTCGTAATAATAATAGTATTAGTCTTGTAAAACAAATTGATAGTAACTTAATTAATACCACAGCATTTAGCATAAACATGGCCCAAGCTAACAATATGGCAAACAACTTTAGTGAATTCTATTTAAAGATGATACCTGAGTTCAATGGGGAACCGGCAAATGTTGGTAACTTTCTTAAGGCATGCGATCTCATTATGAACAGATTTTATAACGCTGAAGATGAAAGATTATATTTAAATCATTTTTTAGTTGATTTTATACAGTCAAGATTAACCAGTCAAGCTAGACTTATAATTAGCACAAAAATTATTAATAATTGGCAAGACCTAAGACAAGCTATAGTGCAAAACTTCACGGACCAACGAGACGACACTAGTCTTTTGAGCGAACTTTTAACACTCAAGCAGAAACATAATGAGGATGCTTTAACATTTAGTAATAGGTGTAGATATATTGAACAACTTCTGGTCTCTAATTTAATTTGCAATGAAGACAATCAACAAATTTTAGAAGTGAAAAGAGCAATTTACGCTCAACAAACATTAAAAGCGTTCCTCGGGGGACTTAGAAACCCTCTAGGAATGGTAGTAAGATCCACTGCACCTGCATCTATTGAAGATGCTCTTAAGTTTATAGTTCTGGAAGAAAATTACGAGTATAGAGATAGGACATTTCTTAAATCAGGCAGTTATACATCGCCAAATAATAAAACCCCCAATCTACAAACCAGGTCTTTTAACAATCGTTCTACTCCCCAAAATTTTCCAGTTATGCAATTTCAGAAACCATTTAGAAATAATCCCCAATATCAGAGCCAAAGTAATGAAACTTCACAATTTAGGAATACTTCCCAATATCAAAGCCAAAATAATCAGAATTCACAATTTCCTAGACCGCCCTCTTTTAAACCAGAAAACCCACGAGAACATTTTCAAAGCAGGTATCCTGAACCCATGGATACTTCAAGTGGCAACACAAGGTTTACAAGACATTCTAATAATTTTTCAACACAGTCAAGAAGAAATAACTTCCCTGCTAATCAGCAAAGGTCCACAGTTCCGGGAACAAGGTTTAATTCTGACGAACTATTTACTCATGAGATTGATACACCTTCCGAAATTTACGATCGTGAAGATCAAAATTTTCCTATAGCAGGCACGTCTACGGACAATCGATATGAGATATTAATAGTGTAAATGTTCAAACAGGTAATGTACCTAAGAAGGGCAGTGATAGTAGTTGTATTTATAAGGAGATAATGAATGACTATAGAAATAATTTAAACCTGAACTTGAAGAATTACGCAAGCGACCGTCGACAAATGCATTCTGTTGACCTAGCTGATGCATCAAAATCAACGAAGATAGTTCAAGAGGACAATGGTAGCATTATGAGGTATGTAAATTCTTGGTTAGCCAGTAATAATAAAATAATTCAATTAAACAAAAGCCCACATAGCAGTTTAGGTGAAGTTCCCACTACAAACGTATATGGTAATGAGGAGACTGATCATATTAGTTTAAATAATATACAGGATGTACAAAAAAGAAACAAAAACCAGTTAAATTTTACTAATAAGTCAAGTAAGCATTCAAATAATGCACAAGGTAGCTATAAGAAAAGAGTAAAGGAACAATATGAGAATGAACCTTTAGCCCAGTACGATAATACAGGAAAAACTGGGTTAAATACAGCAAAACATATAATCAGCAAAGCAAAACCTAAAGTAGCAACATCTAATTTTAATAATAAACAAAATTTCGCAATAAATAAAATGAGTATTTTGGAAACAAACCCCATAAAAATTAAAAATTCCAATACGATTAATAGTTCTGAAACAAAAATACCCAATTTGGAAGAATTAGAAACAGCATCAGAAATTAAACACAAAATCATGTGTTCTCATGAGACTAAGAAGCGACATCGAAACATAGATGAAACCTATGCAGAGATGAAAGACAAATTCTCTTTTTCAAATATGAGAAAGAAAATTAAAGATTATATTAGGACTTGTGAATATTGCAACAAAAAAGAATACAATCTGTTTATATTAAGCAAATTAAATAAACAATCGAATTATATTACCTAAATAAATTAAAAACTCGAAAATCGGATAAATGACAACGAGACAGGACTTAAGAGACTGACTAATATGACGTAAAAACACACTTATCGTAACAAGTAAATAAAATCTACAAATATATAAACATTAGATAAGAATTTATATTCAGGACCGTACTCAACAATTCTACTCTTGAAACAAGACCAAATTATTCTAATATCACATTACGGACATTACAAGTGACTAAAATCACAAGGAACGATCTTGAAGGAAAAACACCAAATTTTAATATAAATAACTAAGCTCATGATTAAAATTGTCAATATATATATATATATATATATATATATATATATATATATATATATATATATATATATATATATATATATATATATATATATATATATATATATATATATGTATATTAAATTTTAAGGTTATTACCTTGTTAAAATTATAATCAGTTTAAATAATACTGCCATCGGACCCATATTATTACATCATTATTGTTGGTAAAATATTTTGTATTTTTCCAAAAACAGGAATGCGTACACAAAAGAAAAGAAAAAAAATATCGATGTAAGTATCAGCTTACAGATAACATACGGAATATATAAATCATTGATATCCCTAACTAAGAGTAAAGATATACTAATAAAATACCCAAATCTAAAACCTATTGACTTAATACCCTACTGCACCCTAACTTACAATTCAAGCATTCACTCTCAAACTCTCAAACCACCTTTTGAGCTAATATTCGGATACATCCCAGAAATCTTCAACTTTGATCCCGAAGTTACACTCACTCAAGAATATAACCAAAAACACAAACATTTTATGAAAATAGTTTATGATATCGTATTAGATCGGATAGAAAAATCGAAAGAAAAAATGCTCCTCAGAACTAACGTCGAAGTTAATCAGCCATTTAAATAGGGCCAAACAGTATATAAAAAGATACCCCCTGGATTTCACAAGAAGCACAAAAACCCCTATACAGGCCCATACACTATAATATCCCTCTTAGAACATAATAAAGCTTTACTCATAAATCACAAGAATGACGAGCAATGTGTAACTCATTTAAGAAATCTTCGCCTTTCAGGTGGGCATGCGGAGGGCAGCCACAACTAGAAGATTTAAAGAACAACCCTGGGTTTTTACCTCGCAAGTTAGGTAGACGCTATTGCCAAAATGACGTATGGCGCCTTATACATGTATATAATATGGAACCTTTATTTACTGACTACAGTAAACTTAAATATAAATATTATCTTATAGCCAATACTTTAAGTGATAATTTTAGATCTGAACACCATAATTTTATAATCGCCCTTAATTATACTGTAGATAACATAGATGAAACTTTCCTTAGAATTTTCCCTGATAAGTATAGATTTAAGAGAGGTTTACTCAACCCTTTGGGTACAGTTTTTAAATCAATCACTGGCAATCTAGATGCTGATGATGGCGAAAGAATCAACAAAGCCCTTCAATTATTAGCTGATGATCAAAATAGAATGCATGAGCTATTTGACGAACAAACATCTGTTATGATAAATGCAATAAATGAATTTAACCAAACAGTAAATACTTTAACTCATAATCAAAAAGAAATTGTCAAAAGAATGTTGGCACTTCAAAACATTACTAAAGATTTAGCTACTAATATCATGCATGTTCTCCAGCGAGCACATATTCTAGAACTGTTGACTGAAATCGCTAACCTATTTAATGTCATAGAATCGATAATATTTACAACTGAAAATGCTATAACGTTCTCTAAATTAAATACTTTACACACTTCTATCATCAAACCAAAATTCATTATTAAAGAGCTTCCTGTAATAGAAAAATACATTTCACAATCTAGATTAGTAAGCAAGAATGACTTATCTTTGTATGAAAAATTATTTAAAATCAAGTCTATCCAAACTGGATATAAAATTATATTCCAAATTGATCTTTCACTAATAGACAAATCTGACTATATTTACTACCAACTGTACTCCCTACCTATACAAACCAATCCTAACAGCTTCTCAATGATAATACCTCGATCCAAGTACCTTATCCTAAATGAGCAACAATACGCCTTCAGAAACAACCCCTGCCAGGAGCTTACGAACGAGATCTATGTCTGTACAGAAGATACAATAGCAGATGTCAGTGAAGATCCTCCCTGTGAAGTTAGGCTAATTAACTTCCAAAAGCCTATCAATAATTGCGAACAAGAGACTGTAAAAATTACCAAGACTATCGTTTCCAAATATGGCAACACACAATTTATGGTGGTGGCTCCAAAGGAAACCAAGATGTCAATCAAATGCTCGGGAGAAGAAAACACACAAATTATACAAGGCACGTATATGGTGACACTCAAACCAAGATGTCAGTTGTCGATTGGTGGTAAACGATACAGTACAGTGCAGAGCTCAGTTGAGACACAACAATTGTTCTCCTTACCAAAGTTGGAAGAAGATCCAGAAAGCAAAATGAACATAGAAGAATTGCCAGCAATAGAACTGGAAAACGTCCCTTTGCACGACGTAAGCAACATCAGGGCTCAGCTGCAGTCTATAAAAAGTAGAATTCCCAACAAAATTAGACTCCCGTTGTACCACACAAGTGTTTGGACGATCCTACTCTACATCATACTAATCCTTCTAGCAACAATATTTATTACAGTTTTTATCAAAAGAAGATGTGCCCAGCAGAATGAAAGAAGCAAAGCAGAAGCGGAAAATCCCTTAAGAATTCCGAAACCCAAGGGTTCCGTCCTCTAATGGGGGGAGGAGTTAACACATGGCTTCTCACGATATGTCACGTAGATGGTATCAAGTTACATTTGCATGCAGCAGTTCCCATAAGCAGATTCTACGAATTATGCCGACCGTTGCAGATAATGCCAGCAGTGCGAAATCAGAGGAAGCTAGATCTGCATGTTCTCGTGAGAACCTGCAACGAACACTTATCCGATTATTATATAAAGCCACTGTTTTGTGTAATATTTGTTCAGTATTAATTTAGGCAGTAACTATGCTAGTTTGTTGTTAAATAGTTTAAGTAGTTTAATAATTTTTTTAAAAAAGCAAGTACAAGTGTTGTTAATTCGCGATTTGAAACGTCAAAATTGGCAATGTTTAGGACAAGAACGTTAAACCAATACGGATTGTGAAAAAAATTGTTGCAAGAAGAGTGTTCCGAGAACCCTTAAGTTTCAGCTTCAGCCGTCACGGCCCTTCATTTTACTAAAATATTTACAGAAAATTCATTGCAAATTCCCTGATGCTTTGGCTGTCGGTTTAGTTAAGTTAATGCTTTCGCTGTATGTTTAGTTAAGTTTATGGTTTAGCGGTCTATAATTTTTAGCTAATTTTCTTAGAACAAATTCGTTAATGCATTTTTGCATTTTTTATTGAAATATGATGCACGTTTGTAAGAAAAAATCTAGACGCAGTAAGTGCGTTTTGGTAACGAATTTTCATTAAATCCTTCAAATTTCAATAACTCAATTTGCTATTAACGTAAGGTTTGTTGACTAGGAAACCAACATTTAAGTTACTTTTCCGAAAAATTTTTGTACATTTTTAAACAATAAGTAAGTTTGATAAAGTGTAGTACATTTTTCCGAAAGTAAACCCAAAATTTGGCTGGAAAACCTGAGTCCCATTTTCCTGGCTAACAAACTTATCCAAGCCACTTACATAAAAAGGGACCTGCCACCTGCCAGATTTCATCAATGTCGGGCCATTGTTTTTTAAGTTATCGGTGTCATGGATATATATATATATATATATATATATATATATATATATATATATATATATATATATATATATACAGTGCGGAAATATATTAGCGGAGAGATTCGATGGCTTTGTTAAAAATAATTTTCTGGAAAAAATCTGGAAGGGGTATACCAATTTTACTAATTTCACGTTTAGTCCAGTCAAATTAGAAAAAACTGTTCGGGACGCAGCAAGAGCGTCATTGTAGTAAATTTTTATAAAAATAATATATTATAGTGATTTAGCCTTATATTAAAAGTTATAAAACGTTTCTTTGTTTAATTAGGAACGGTAAAAAATAAGGTAAAGAAGGGCAAGCAAAAACATGACCTCTAGCATAAGTATTGTTACGTTCTACGGGGTTCTGGATCTGTTGACGAACAAAACAAAGCTTTTCAAACTACTAATTTATTATACGCCATCATTTTCCAACATCAGTATCGACTAAAATATTTCCCTCAATTAGTAAATGTCCATAGAACTATATTCCACTATTCGCCTTCTATGATCGCTCCTATACACCAACACTTACTCCTGACTCTGTTAATACTCTATGATCACTTATTCTACACCGCACTAACTCAATACTGAACTAACTCACTCTATGTACCGTTCGTCTATTTATACTCTCCATAGAGATTCTAGAATTTCTACACTTTTCTATATCTGTCACTTCTGGTCCCTTCTGGAAATATAATTCCAGAGTGTTCACTCTTACCAACACACTTTATAAACGACATCTGACCATAGAATAAACAAAGTCCACAAACTTAATTCTCATAGACAAATGTGACAATATTTATACAGTAATTTTGGTACAAAACTCAACAAAACAGTTGATAAACAGGAAATATACTCAACAAAAAATACACTAGAAAGCTGAACATAAAATGATTTCTGTGCTTCTTGCATTGAGGGTGATTGTATGCATGCAGAAGGGGAAGAAGAACCCCCAGACGGCGAAGGTTTGTGCCCCTCACCCAAAAACACGGAGGGGTCTCCTTCCCCTTGTCCATGCATAAAACTACCTTCAAAGCATAAAGCACAAGAAAAATTTCTTGGGAGCAACCCCCAACAAAGTTACTCGACCTGGGCGAATAGGGGTATTGTTCGTGGCAGACAGGGTGTAAAGGAAATATTGCTGCAAAATGTGGAAAACGCATGTTTCAAAGTCCGAGTAAATGTTTTTTTTATCATTTTCCGCTCAGATTTCCTCCCCGTCCAGCAACCTTATTAATTCTTGGTCCCTTAAGTTTCTTAGGGGTTGTTTGCACCAAGTTTGCCTTGTGGATTGTGCATCCAAGGGGGTTCTCAGCATGTTTCTGAAAAAAACCTCCTTGCAGTAAACTGTAAATTTACCGAAATTACATTCCACATTGTCGCCTATAATGTATTTTTCAGATAACATCGAATGCAGCACTAAAGTAAATAAATTCACTTGCTGCTTCACTCCTTTTTTATTAACCGACTTCAAAAAAAGGAGGAGGTTATCAATTCGATTGTATGTTTTTTTTTTCTTATGTGTGTCAGAACTTTTTTCCAGGCAAACCGAGTTTGATGATTCTTTTAGTAATTTTTTACTTAAAAAATTAACTAATAATATCGATAGTGAGACTTTGCAAATATTTTTTCAAATGAGCGCGAACTAGGACTCCTAGATCCAATATCCGGGGTCTGTTTCAATTTTTATATGTTTATATATATATATATATATATATATATATATATATATATATATATATATATATATATATATATATATATATATATATGTATCCAACCGATAACTTAAAAAATAATTAACCGATTTCGATCAAACTCGGCAAGTGCGTTTCTTTTATTAATGGCTTGGATAAGTTCGTTAGCCAGGAAAATATGACAATGTTTTGCGGGAAAATTGCGTTTTCTTTCTACACATTTTTTTTTCTCCAAAAATTACAAAGCTATTCAAATGAAATTTGGTGGATATATTGCCTTGAGTAAGACCTTATTATACACCAAAATACAACTTTCTAAGTTTCTGAAAAATTAAGTTTTTTAAATATTGAGTTTTCTTTTCAAAAAATTTTTTTTCACTTATTTTAATGACATTTGGCGGATATGTTGCCTTGGGAAGGGCCTTACTATGTGCCAAAATTCTCGATTCTAAGTTTATCGAAAAGTGAGTTATCCAAGTTTGAATCATTTAATAAAAATTCACTACCATAACGCACTTACTGCGTCCTAACTTTTTTTATTTGAAAGTCTATTCTCGTGTGGCCACATATAAATTTGATCAAGATCTGACCAGTAGTTTTTGAGTTATCCTTCATTTACCTCCAATAACATGTTTCACAAATGGTGGCAGCGTAATATGCATTTTTGAGTTATTCTTAATGAAGTTGGTTTTCTATTTTTTTAAATTTTCACTTGTTTTTATATTACATATGTAAGCACAAGATAAGTAAGTATAATAAAGGGGGGGGGGTCTTAATTAACATTGGGGCTACACAAACTTAAAAGTAGAGAAGACATTTAGATCGTGTCTATGTGCACAAAAAAATTCGTTAAATACATTTATCTAGATTTAATAAAAAAACAATAGTTGTACGATATTATTTTAAATAACCCAATAGAAATACGTTTCGCGTCGATTTCGAAATTCGCGAGTGTATGAATCTAGCTTTTGTCCAAGACTACACTGAAATCCGCTTAAAGCAAGCAGCTTTTAAAGTAAGCTCGATAGGGTTGGACGCTAAACAAACGTAGGTATGTCTAATTTTAACCGGGACTGTACCTGTTTCAAACGTACAATATGAAAAACACAGAAAGTGTTATTTACCAAATTAACTAAAAAAACTAACCTGCGAATTCATCGATAATAAAGATGATGGATCTAATAACTTATATATCAGTATCCTTCTCATTCATAGAGCAGGTTTTGATACTTGCAGAGAACATTGTCGCATGATAAAATTCAGCGCTTTTGAAAGCAAACATTGTCCCGGTATTACAAAAGAAATGGTCCAGGTCTGACATCCACAAAATTGTTAGTTGATTGTACAAATGTCTCCATATTTAACATTTTGTGCTAACTAGAGCAGTTGTGACAACATACTACCTGGTTCCGCACCGAGATGGCGTCCCTGTCTAAGTTCTGGCATGTTGCAATAATACTTGTAACTTCTATTGTTTAGATTTTTATCCACCATTTATTTTAATGTCATAGCAGTCCAGGTAATATAATCTATCTTTGTCCAACATTGTATATATTGCATTACAGAATTTGAAGTGATGTGGAGGATTATTTTAATTTTAATTTCGAATAGCATTATTTTTCTTCGATCAAAAGACTTGAACATTGGTACAGAATCATGTCTGTCTACGTTCTTTTAATTTGTAAATTTTCGTTTCAATCACTGAGAGTTATTGCGTTTTAAGAAATATTTTTTAATTGTTAATAACAATTGGGCGTTAAGATCTGATGAACGAACTTATCCAAGCCATTAACAAAATAAGGGTAATTCCAAAATATGGTCCAAATTAGTGAAATATTTTTTGAGTTATCGGTTGGATATATATATATATATATATATATATATATATATATATATATATATATATATATATATATATATATATATATATATATATAGATTTTAGCTGACCGTATAAATGGGTTGGGGCCCTAATTTGCGCTCATTTGAAGAAATTTTCCCAAAGTCTCACCATCGATACCTCTCTATTAATGAATTTTCTTAATGAAAATTCACTAAAAAAACATTACTCCGGCTTCTCATTAAACATACTGAAAGTTTCCGTCAAAACCTGTTGCGCTAGAACCGCCATCTTGAAAAAAAAGGTTTAGTTTTTTGGTGCTGCTGGAGCTACCGATGTAGCCACGGATCTCGCTCCGATTTTTTTTAATGTAATCTACATGTGCTGCGCAGATGGATTCGTATGTCGGATTTTGGAGCCATACCACGTGCTGTAGAAGATGTCTACCGCCAACGACATATGTGTAATCCACAAACCTATTAAAACGTATTCATTTGTTACAATTTCAATCACGGAATTTCGTAAATTTCGGATTGGATGCGTTTTCAATAGGGTCTAATTGGAGAAACCCCAATTGATCTAAAAAATATGTTCTATTGGTCTGAATAAATGAAATGTCTGCCTGTCTCTCTCTCTATATCTCTTTATCTCTCCCTCTCTTTGTAGTTTCAGGGAATGACTTTCAAAAAATATATTTTACTAATTTTACAGTATACAGAAACAAAAATCGAGGGCAAAAATATAAATAATTTTGCTATTCAACGTCTGATTACAGCTAGACTATTGGAGATTTAAAAAAATGTATACTAATTTTTAATAGGAGATTTAATAATCTATATTTTCATGTAAACAATTTTTTCGCCCCAGCTATAGTTGCCGGCAAAAAAATAAAAAGTGTACATCTTTTCCGAGATAGCGGCTTGAGCGCAACTGATTTTGACGAGCACTTTCAATGAGAAAACGTAATAAGCATATTTAGCAATTTAGATCTTAACCAATTATTGTTTTATTACATACAGACTTGGAGACTACTTCTCTGGCTTCACTGTTGGTTTTTGTAGGTGAATATTGTTTTATTGTCGAAAATTGATTTAATTTGACTGGACTAGTTGTATTACATTATTTTCATTTAAGGGTATAAAATTTTTAATATGTTATGTTTGAAAAAAAAATTGGCAAAATGGGTTGAGGTTCAAATATAAAAAGTGTGGACGCAGCAAGTGCGTTATTAACGTGAATTTTCATTAAAATGTTTTTAATAGCAAGTATGTCTCTTTAATGCAAGCAGGCATCAATTTGGTTACCGGTTTAACATATATAGTAGAAAGAATATACCATCTTTGATTTCAAAATAACTTATTGTTTGAAAATGTACAAAGATGTTCCAAAAATAAACTTTGAATGTTTCCGAGAAAACTGGTTATTGGAATTTGAAGCATTTAGTGAAAATCCGCCACCAAAACGCACTTACTGCGTCTTGATTTTATTTCTTACCAGCATGCATCATATTTCAATAAAAAATGCAAAAATGCAATAATATATGGGTGTTCAAAACAACAAATTGTATGTGTTATCACCAACGTCTTTTAGGCCACCATGTGATTTTCAAAATAATTTTATAAGATGCAGCTCACGACACCCTATAATTAACGTATACATTTTTTTCTCGTATCTTGTATAATAACAAGTATATTGAGCTTTGCCGTAGAAATGCATTACCCTGTATATATGTAAACAGATAAAAACTGTAACTAAACCGAGATATGGATTCTAGGGTGCCTAGTTGCACTCATTTGAATAAATCTTTTCAAACTTCAAAAGTCGGGATCTCCTCATTAATGATTTTTTTATTGACTAATTACCTTACAATTATACTGTTTGTTACCCTAACGCACTTGCTGCGTCAGTATTTTTTCCATAATATCTATTCATTATTATAATATTGTTCATTGCCGTAACTCACTGGCTGCATCAATATATGTCGTATAAAATATTATTTAACATTTTGTTGACAAACTGTTCCTACCATATAGCCAGTTTGCAAAGCTAAACCGAATTATCTTTGTAAGAAGAAGAAGAAGAATAAAAACCAATAGCAACTCGGAATAGGCCTGCCAATTTGGCGTTAAATTAAAAAAATTGACTATTTATAATGGAAAGTAGTGGCCGCGGCGTATGTTAAATAAAGGTACCATTCATAATCATATCCGCGGTTACACAATTACGTTAGTATCATTAAAGATGCATTCATTAGAAGGTATACCACTATAAATGTGACAGGTTTTTTAAAAGGTATATTTTTAAAGCATTTTTTTTCATCAAAATTAACATCAAAAACTTACTCTAATGATATAAATAGACAATATGAACTTTTAAGAACCATTTAGAATTAAATAATATATAGTAAACTCGTAAAAACGGCAGATAAACCTGTTCAAAAAATCCATATATATATATATATATATATATATATATATATATATATATATATATATATATATATATATATATATATATATATATATATATATATATATATATATATATATATATATATATATAAGGGAGATAAGGAAATTAATGTAGGAACCTGTGAATCAGTAATTAAGGAAAGTATTTGTTAATAGTAAGGATAAATAAGGTTTGACATTTAATGAAAATGTATAGGTTAGAAATTTGAACGTACAAACATATTTTGACTAACCTGACTTTAAATCCAGTTATTTAATTAATGTGATCAAAGGGAAGTAGCTTTCTCTTGACTTATTTTGTAAAATCTGTTATGTGATTGGACTCACGTAAACAGAAACATTGATTGGTTAAAAAGCAATTTTAAACACTAATTAGCAGATTTAATTGGTGATGTAAAACAAAAGAAATGGATGTTAATTTCCGGAAGGATTAAGAACGGGGTTGTTAACAAGAACCTAAACCAAGCAAGAAGCTAACAGCGTGCAGATTAGTAAATTACGTTTAAAAAGTTAGAAAAACGCCAGAACAAAAGTAAATGTGAAATGAAAACGTGGTATTTACCTATATATAACTGTTGAAGAACTTCAAGCAAGGCTATTAGTACGTATAGCGAGAAAACCGCCAATAGTGGAAGATCCAAACAGACGCTGCAGATGGAATTCCAGATATTTCATCAAATATTAACAAAAAAGCAGTATAATACCAGTCGAAGAGTGCAAGCTACAATTATTAGTATATCAATCTGTCAAATTGGAATGGTAATGACATTATGAACAACTTTTGCCAAATTGTAATAATAAAATCCGAGTTCACATAAGAAGGACGAAAAGATACCAAAAGAGGGCGCTAAGCGGTACTTTCAAGTAAGCTGATAAAATTCGTAACAACCATTTTCAGATCTAATCTCCTTGGTTACCAAAGCTAGCAAAGCGAGGTTCCCATGATAACAGATATCACATGTTAAAGATAATTGGATTTGTCAAACAAAATAGAGTCAAGTATAAACATCACATTTAAATAATAGTAAGCAAATTTGTAAAAATCATCAAAAGCTGTCAGATTTAATTAATAAGAAATATAACGGATTACAAATAAGGCTAATAATTTTAAAGGAAATAAATGTTATAGATAACTTCATCAAAAAACAATAATTCAAAATAAATGGTTTTTTTTAAGTTTTTACACTATTTTTTTTTCCTCTTATAATCACTGTCATTTTCCATTGACTACAAAAGCATAAAGTAAAATAACATAGGTTCAACAACAGCACCATAGATGCTGCAAGTGTAAGAATTTTCATCTATGGGAATCCAACTATAAAATATTCCCTGCATAGAAAGAGAGACTCACTAAATAAATAAATAAATATATATATATATATATATATATATATATATATATATATATATATATATATATATATATATATATAAATAACATAGGTTCAACAACAGCACAATAGATGCTGCAAGTGTAATAATTTCATCTATGGGAATCCAACTATAAAATATTCCCTGCATAGAAAGAGAGACTCACTAAATAAATAAATATATATATATATATATATATATATATATATATATATATATATATATATATATATATATATATATATATATATATATATATTTATTTATTTATTTAGTGAGTCTCTCTTTCTATGCAGGGAATATTTTATAGTTGGATTCCCATAGATGAAATTCTTACACTTGCAGCATCTATTGTGCTGTTGTTGAACCTATGTTATTTAATAACATAGGTTCAACAACAGCACCATAGATGCTGCAAGTGTAAGAATTTTCATCTATGGGAATCCAACTATAAAATATTCCCTGCATAGAAAGAGAGACTAACTGAATAAAGAAATATATATATATATATATATATATATATATATATATATATATATATATATATATATATTGATGTGGTTTCTATAAGGGGGTCACATATACACATGTACATATATACACATACATACAAGCCAACAACACACTCTTTAAAACACCCCATACAAAGCCTAAAACAAATCATACTAAACACAAACAAGAACTTACCTTTGGTGTATGCAATGTTTATGCACATGGGGAAACTAAATTTCACATATATGTATGTGTCAGAAAAAATAGGGCAATGGTAAAATTAGTTTATAAGGAGTGAAAGTTATATCAAAGGCAGAATGGACTGCAGGAAGTGATATAACATATATAAAGTATCTATGTGTATAAAAACTTTTGAGAATGTAAATATGTTGTATTTATTAGTGTTGTTTACTAGCTGTTATGTAATTTAAGATGTTATTGTTTGTTAGAATTAAGGATATTGTTTGCTAAAAGTAAGAATGTCATGTAATCTAGATATAAGATACAAAGACTATAATGCAAGAGAATGGACAATACAAACTGTATAAGTAGTTTTTAGGTAGGTTAAGATGTTCATGTTTAGTAGAATTAGGGAATTTATGGTGTTATTGTTGTTAGCTTTAAGAATAGTAAGATGTCAAAATTTGAGTGATAAATTTAGGAATGTCATGTCATAACCTAGATGTAAGTTAGCTGTTTTTTATTTAGGACAACCGTCAAACTGACACTAAAATTATAGTTAGGTTCACTAATCTGTCAAGGATCAACAATGCTAAATCACATATCCGAGGAGATGAAAAAGCATTATTGTATAAAAATTTGTTATAATATTGATTTGCAAGAAGGCAGATAGCAGTTTTTTAATTAGTTACGCTGGTTACGAAGAAAAATGATAAACAGAGGGAAAAAATTTGATAAAATCATAAGATTGAAAATTGTTATTTAAAATTGAGGGATGAGAAAATTTTGATTAAAATATAAGACGGGGAAATTTTGCTTAAAAGTTTTGATTGATTGAATTTTTGGTATTAGAAAGAGATTAAAAACAAAAAAATTTGGAAAGAAGTTTGAAAACAGTAGGATTCTCTCTAGGTTGAAGTAAACAATCGACTGGAGTCACGACACGGAAGTTCAGAAACAGGCCAGGAAATAAACTGTGAGTAAAGTAAATAAAACACTTACACTTATAGTGAGACACGTCCACAGTTTTGAAAGGGGTGATAAATAATTTACAAAAAACTTTCGTAAATCAGGAGAAAATACAGCGGATTCAGCGAGAAGGCAATCATTTTAGCTAGTAATTAAAATATCGAGACGTTTGCAGGGCCATCTCTTGAGCTCTAACCAACAGTAAGCAGCTTGTGAAGGTCTCGTATATTGACTGTACGCCATAAAACAGTGTAGTAGAAATAACACTGATGCCAATAGGTGTCGTCTTGATCTAGGAAGTGCATGAAATTAGAGTATAAATACATATACAAGTCTTCGCTAATTTAAATAAATAGTATTGTTCAGTTTTTTCTTCTTGTGGGGGTGTTTCCTATTGTTTCAAAGAAGATTTAAAAAAAGCACTAAATTAAATAGTAAAAACCATATTATAAGTAGTAAATATGGATTAGGTTTTGTTAGTTTCAATATTTCAATAAATATTCAATTTTTGTGAGCATATAAGGACTTTTGCTTTATTTTCTTTAATACATACGTATATATCTATAAGTATTTTAAGCAAAGATCCTAGGGTAAAATATTTCAAAATTAAAAAAAAATAAACAAAGATATTTCGGACTTAAACCCACCAGCTTAAGAAGCTCCCTGATTTGAGAGTAAGATCATCACCAAGGTGTAATTCAAATATATATATATATATATATATATATATATATATATATATATATATATATATATATATATATATATATATATATATATATATATATATATATATATATATATATATATATATATATATTTAATACACACACATTTACAACACACTTCACCAAACTTTGCAGGCAAATAAAACTTAAAAGCTAAGATACAAAAAATATAACTAAAAAATTACATCTATATCAATTCTATATACTAAATTAAATTTTAAACAACCATAGCATAAATTATCAATATATATATATATATATATATATATATATATATATATATATATATATATATATATATATATATATATATATATAGATATATAAAGTCGCGATCTCCTCGTTAGTGAATATTTTTTAAATTCACTAAAAAAATTCTTTATTGTATTAACCCTGACGTTAATTACAAAAATAAGACTAGATGTTCAAATTAATGACTTTGTACCAACTGACAATACCTTAGACGAATGTAAAATTTATTTTCTCACATCAGCAACGTTGGCGGTGATTTCAACCTAATCTCATGTTATTTTTTCCTTTAGATCTTCTAAACTTTGGGTAGATTTTTATTAACTTTACTTTTTAAGTACCCCCAAAGAAAGTAGTCTAGAAGTGTTAAATCGGCGATTCTATTGGATCTCCTCTTCCTGGTACAACTTGGTCCAAATAGCATCGCACATTAAATACATGATGTGGCGGAGCACCGTCAGGACCGTCTACATTGGAAATAATACAACCAGTTCAGGCATTAATTGCAAGAGTGAAAATTACTGTTACCTTTCTCCTGTTAAATTATTTTCAGGAAATAATGGGCCTCTAATATGATCGTCAATAATTTCCGCCAATATATTCACCCTTTGAGGATGCTATGTGTGAACTTCCCGGATCCAATGAGGATTTTATCTGGCCCAATATCTCTAATTATGTCTATTTCCCGTTCCGTTCGAACAAAATGTTGCTTCATCTGAATATAAAAGACGCTGCGAAAACATTGGGGCTTGAAGACATAATTTCAAAATCTTTACGCAGAATTCTTGTCTACGATGAAAGTCATCTTCTGCCAACTCATGAACTAATTTTACCTTATATGGGTGAAATTTTAAAAAAAATTAAACCGAAGTGTGGCTTACGTTGTGTTCCACAGCCATGCTTCTACTTCTACCAGTTGCGTGAGGATTATTTTCAACTTCTAGTAGAACAAGTTGTGAATCTTCACATAATATCACACAACTCTATGTTCACAAAATTTGTTTTCAGTCCTACCAGCAGTTAATTGACTTATCGGCTAATCCGGGTACTTTTTTTTCTAAAAGTTTGACATACTTCTTGATGTGTTCTAACTTTATCGCCATATCCAATCATCATTAATACTTCAATTCTCTGTTTCTCTCTCAATTGAACCATTTTTATTAGCATAAGGTAAACTCTATTGTAGAATAAGCAAATAACAGTTATTTATTGTTGACTTTTGAAAGCTATCGCCATGGTTTTATTATATAGGATAAATAGTTTCATTCATCAAAATAAAGAAAAGTTTTAATATTGTAACTTTAAGGCCTTTTTTCTTATTTTTTCCAAATATAACATATTAAATAAATAATAAAGAAAATGGTTGTTATTTAAAAAATATCGATGACCTCATAACTTGAGAAACAAATGACGTAAACAAAATGAAAATAATGTAATTTTAATCTAAATGAAAATTATTTTATTATTTATTTAATAAATCAATTTATCCATTATTTGATTTCCAGACTATATATATATATATATATATATATATATATATATATATATATATATATATATATATATATATATATAGGGTATGCCATTTAAAACTCCATACGCCGTTTTCTTCAAAATTGAATGGGATTTTTGGAAATTGTTCAAGGTCTTAGATTGGGGCAACGAAAAGCTTGAATCTTGCGGAAAAAGTATATTTTTATTATCACACACCTAGATGGCGCTGCTGTGCAAAAAAACTTTTATATTCACAGATGATTGATAGAAAATTATTTTGATAATGAATTCGTTCCTATTCATAACTTTCATAAAATTAGCGATTTTTAGATATTTCGGGTTAAGTGTAGCATGGCTTACAAGATAAAAACCTATGTAATTTTTTAATACACGTACTGAACACTGGGTTCTTCGGAATATTTTACATAATTAAATAAATACTAGTAAGCCACCCTATTTACGTTACTGGACAACTTTCGGTTTTACCGGAAATGACTTTTTTTTATTCGAATAGGACAGACTGTATTTTTTTACAGTCAAAGATATTTGTCTAAAATTGAAATTTTAGAGAGATAATATGAAATACTGCATAATGGAAGGTAAGTGCATATTAGGAACCATGAGAAGGCGGTGAGAAATGACGTTTCCATTATATTCACTCGTATAGATATAAATTCAAGAAACGAGAAAGTAATTTATTAAAAAATATCTGGCTAATGACAATAAAGTCGAATACATACCACCTTTTGGCTACCACTACACCACATATATAAATTCAATAGATAGTAGGGTTCACAATTTTATATATTTTTTTCTTTTAATGCAGTTCATTGTAACGCAATGTTTATTGAAGAAAATTTTACAGTATGTTTTATACAAGAAACCTAAATAAAAAAATCTAACAAATAATAAAAAACAATAAAAAATGAGATTCTAAAGACATTTGCAATTTTATCCCAAAGTTAAGGAATCAGGGCAATTTTACGAAACAAAAATTTCGAGGAAAAACTGTACCATCTGATCAAAACGTAGAACATGTATTTCAGATTATTAATAATGATCCTCACACATCCCTAAAGTAGGTGAACAAATTCATTGACACTATTTTATTGAGCGTATAACTGCAGTTTCGCAGAAGTTCACAGCTTTGTCAAATACAGAATGAAAGTTAGATTTTAAATGTCAATATCTCCTCCGTGTTGAATGAACCTTTCTGTCTCCTCATATAAACGATATCGACTCGGAACTACCTGTTTTTATGACAATGTCACGTCAGCAAACTTTACTCGCTTAATTATTCTTTCGTGCAAATATGTTTAACAATGGACTGTTGTTAGTTTGGTCAATTTGAGCCTTTAGTAAATTTCTTGTCTTTTTTTTTTGTTGGAGAATAACGCAAACTGCCATTCCTGGTGTTGTGACGGTTCTGGGCTTCCGCTGCAGCTTCCACGTACAGAGCGTACAGCAGGAAAAACACTGTGAGAGAAAAACTAGCAAGCAGAAACAACTACTCCCCTGGCTAATACCGCAGCGGGCATTGAAATTACATCACTTACTATCTACCGTCACTTTAGTCCTGCCGAGACTTGGGATAAGATGTGAAGCAGGAGCCACAGGCCGGTTTCGTCTGCCCTAAGGTAAACTTGTTGGAGCGCAGGTATGTCACATTGAGGAGTCCTAAAAAAGACGAAACCGGCCTGTGTCTCCTGCTTCACATTTTACCGCAAGTCCCGGCCGTACTAAAGTGACGGTGGATAGTGAGTGATGTAATTCAATGCCTATTGCGGCATTATCCAGGGAAGTAGTTGTTTTCGTGCTCTAGTGTTCTTCCCGCAGCTTCCTTTTTGCTGTACTGTATGTACATAGAAACTGCCGTTGAAGCCTAAAACGTGACAACACCAGAGATGGCCTTTTGCGCAATTCTCCATTGCATATTTTGATAATGCCTATCCTAAGGCAAACTTGTTGAAGCGCAGGTAAGACACATTGAGGAGTCCTCTGAAGGACTCCTCGTGTGGTCTACTGGGGTTAGTTCGCGCTCATTTGAAGAATTTTTTTCAAAATTAAAAAAGTCACCATCTCCTCCTTAGTGAATGTTTTCACGAAAGAATTTTTTTCAAAATTAAAAAGTCGCGATCTCCTCCTTGGTGAATTTTTTCTACGAAAATTCACTAAAATGCAAATGCCTAGTGTGGTGTAATGATGGTGTCAATTTCATTACTGCCAGTTTATCGCTGAATAATTTATAGCTGAGATGGTACTATTCCCATCTGGGACGATTAAGATGCGGTAGAGTTATATGCCATTTCATAACAAATTTAGACAAAGACGTGACAAAACAAGGTAATTCTAAATTTTCAAAGAAACGACATGTTGCAGAAATTGTTGGCATTACAGTGTGAAATGCTACTTATTATGACCGTGGATCACATTGAACCTATATATAGTGAATATGCTATAACTTGTTGTGGTTTATTGGAATCCAGGCATTGAAAATACGTTTTCTAACAGTATAACTCACAACGATATAATACTTTACAGGTCCATATGCAGTTTGTATAACAGTATCCAGTTAATAGTCTTTCCTGAGCACCAAGATTTTCTAACTGTATCCTATCGAACATGTATGGGCTATAGTGGGTAGAAAAATTAATTATATAATACATTATTAGCTTTCGCTACACTTGGACATTAAGTTTGGGTTGCCTGAAACAGTTAAGCGCAAGAAGGTTGATGATCTGATTTGTAACATGCTACAAAAAGTAGCTATGATACCTTTAACTTTGTTAATTTTCATAGCATACTCGTAATCTATTTTCCTATGAACTCTTGTTTACCTCTATATATGTGCGAATAATCACAGACATATCGTAAAAACGACCACACTAAAAACATTACATTTTCACTCCAACAAAAAAAACTGGTTCAGCTTGGAACGCTGCATTCCTCAATAAACTTACATCCTCTAACTTGTCGTCTTTTGCATTATATTCATGAATATCAATTTTCTTGCAGATCATTTTCTCGTTACAACAGTGTCGTTTATTTCGTTGCTTTCAAATTTTCTACAAAATAAATTAACTATGTGTATTGCATTGTTTAAAATTGAGAGTGCATATATTTTATATGTTGCCTAATGAGCTGGAATAACAACAATGAGTTTTAGGATATTGCAAATTCAATTAATTTTCTTATAAAGAAATCCAGTGCACTATGAAACTTTTATAAGAACAGAGTCGATTGTTACCATTTAGTTGCACCAAGATATACTCTGAATCTGGCGGGATCTGCTGTGAATTGGCTTCTCATACATTATAGATGCGCTGAAATCGATTCGGCTGAAGACAGTGAAATAATTAGAATGTAAACACTGTTCTGGTGTAGTGGCTGTTCAACACAGACTCTACTCGCCTGAGTGAAGCCCTTTAGTTTTCCTGGAGCTCCGTTTTTATTCCAGTTCATTCCCTTGCTGACTGGGACAATAAATAATTAATGAAACCAGTGGAGCTTATGTCGAGGTGCCGGAACATTGCAGTTCTATCAGATTTGTTACAGTTATGTTAACTAGAAATATTTCATATTGTAATTTATTTTTCTTTTCAACATTTGTTTGATTATATAAGTATAAATGTACCAAACAAAAAATAATTTAATCAAAAAGCACTACAAAATACAACTTAAGTTATTTACAACGGTTTTTATAAAATAGGCAATAACATTAAATAGTCCCGTTGTAGCAGCAATAATTTAGTTAGTAAAAAGTAATAGTTAATCCTATTTGTTCATTTTGTCCATTCCTATGATGATGCTAAATTTGTTAGCGAAACGATAGTCACGTCTAGTAATAGTAGTAGTAGTAGTAGTAGCAATGGTGGGGAGGCTAACGCCCGGCAAGTAGGCCACAACGGGCCCTTTTTTTTAATCCCGGCAGCCCAGCAACCATGCCCTACTCCTCCTCGGTTGCATCACCAAACCTCCTCAACCTCGAAATAAAGGCCATGACGGTCTTCCTTTGGACGGAACTTACCGGGCGCCACTGCAGAGTCCTCGAACCGAACAATTCTGTTCGAAGACTCCCAAAAGCCTCGCAATCACACAAGTAGTACTAAGACGTTTCTTCAGTCTCGCCGCATTCCTAGCAAATGGGATCCCTCTTGACACCTACCAATGTAAGGTGTCTTCTGAAAGTACAGTGGCTCGTCAGCACCCCTATGATGCGGTGAAGAGCAGAACGACTCCTACCAAGAAGCCAGAAAGTCCTGTTTCTGTCCGGCCTCTCCACGAAATCCCTCGCCTGCCTACAGCCACCGACCTACCTACAGTGCTTTTCCATTGCCTCCTCAGTCTACTTATCTAAGGCATCGAAGACTACCTTCCTAGTTATGCCTATAGCATGCTCCGGGCCAAAGAACGGCCGCCGGGAACCAAGCCTTGCGAGGTCATTCGCCACTTCATTCCCCGCGATGCAACAATGTCCTGGAACCCACACAAGTTGCACCTCCTTTGTCCTGGAGAGTCCCGTAAGAGCGCCAGCGCTCTCCTGAACGAGCCTGCCCGAAGAACCGCCTGACTCTGAGAAACTCTATACACATTTCTCAGGGTTCATCCTCACATCCTGGCATTGGCTACAGACAGAATAGCGTGCATCTCCGTGGTAAATGCCGTGGTATCGACGCCCAGAGCATAACTCTCGCGCACCCCCAGGCTATCGATGTAAATTCCCGCCCCGGAGGATTGCTGCTCCTCCAGCAGTGATCCGTCGGTAAAACAGACCAGGCTAGCAGACTGGAAAGCACCTTATTTTTCCTCAACTGATTCTTGCTGGGGATTCTGAGGGTATATGTCCTAGTCAGCTTAATATAGCCCTCTGCATTTCGTACCTTGATGGTGCAAAAAATTAGCATTTCCTTTTCCATCTCCTTCGCCACTTTCGCGTCTTCTCTTATTGCTCCCTCTCCACAACAGTTTCCAGAGTCTTGAATTCTAAGATTCGACACCATAGCCTCCCTCCTGATGCATATGGGAAGCAGTAGCAGCATCTGCAACACCTCTAGCGTGGCTGAGGGTGTTGTCTTCATAGCGTCGGTGATACCCAGACTTGTCAGTCTTTGAAGTTTGGTCAGCTTCCGGGTAGCAGTTTGGTTCACCACCACATCACCAGACCACTGCCCCATAAAGGACTCTCGGCCTGGCGATCGCAGTGTTAATCAAATAAAGGATCCGAGTATTAAGTCCTCAGGTCTAAAAACTGCTTTGTGATGAATTGGGTTCTCCAAATTGTACTTGCCAGTGCTCATCACAGGTTCCTACCTTCACTCATTTAATCCTTTGACCGCAGATGTTCCAACTGAAACACAATTAAAAGTATATGAACTTATATTGGGACAGCTTTTAAAGTTTTTTTGTGATTTTTTTAATAAGCGCGGACTGATTCTGGATAGGTGATCAGTTTAGAATTTCATTCGGGTCTAGTGAAATTCGTGGTTTACAAACCTATCCTGTCATAGCCATCCTGGATGATCGAAAAAATACAAAAAAAAAACACTGTCAAGCATCGTATCCATGGATATATTTTTTAGGTGTGAAATAAATTATATCATATCTTTAGCAGACGCTTATAGCAAATTTTGTAGAAAGAGCTTGCATATGAGGAGATTACGACTGTAAAACTTGTAATGGAACCCGGAATAGAGTACCTGATATATATATATATATATATATATATATATATATATATATATATATATATATATATATATATATATATATATATATATATATATATATATATATATATAGCGGAGAATAGTTCGGTGCGCCATCTCTGTTTTTGTAACGGTTCTAGGCTTATATGTACACACAGTACAGCAAGAAGGAAGCTGTGAGAAGAAAGCTAGCGAGCAAAAACAGCTTCTCCCCTGGCTAATACTACGGCTAGCGTTGAATTACCTTACTCCCAAGCCACCATCACATCAGTCTTGCTGGGACTTGGATTAAAATGTATAGCACGAGACACAGACCGGTTTCGTCATTTTGTTGACTCTCCAGTATCTCATACTTGCGTAAGGTTGGCAGTGAAAACTGCAGATGCTGCACTGAAACAACAAAAACAAAAGAACATTTGCCATGCAACTGCATGGCTCAGTTCTGAAAAGGCTCACGTACCTTGAAAGGGTGACTTTAACACCCAAAGGAATTGGTAAAGTAGTCCACAAAAAGATGGTAGACTATACGAAAAGTTTGAACATTTTGGGTAACTATTAGAAAAACGAGTCGTGCACAAAAGACCCATGGGGCTGGCAGCTCTAAGGGGTCAAACTCAGCAAACAATCTACAATGTCATACCAACAAGTCGGTCTTAAAGCAGGCACTCCAATCTGATGCAGTAGAGAATAGTGCGAAGCGCTATCTCTGTTTTTGTGGCGGTTCTGGACTTCCACAGCAGCTGTCACGTTCTGACAGTACAGCAAGAAGGAAACTGTGGGAAGAAAACTAGCAAGCCAAAATTACTACTCCCCTGGCTAATACCACGACGAGCATTTAATTACATCACTCGCTAGCTACCATTACTTCGTCATACGGGGACTTACCCTAAGCTGTGTAGCAGGAGACAAGGATTGGTTTCATCCCTTTTTAGTGAATTTTCTTTAAAAAAAATCACTAATGAGGAGATCTCGACTTTCGAATTTTGAAAAAATTTCTTCAAATGAGCGCTAATTAGGCCCCCCGGAACCCAAATCCGAGGTCAGTTTCAGACTTTATATGTATATATATATATATATATATATATATATATATATATATATATATATATATATATATATATATATATATATATGTGTCACACCTATAACTTAAAAAATAATGGACCGATTTTGATAAAACTTGGTGAGTACCTTCCTTTCGCAAATGGCTTTGATAAGTTCGTTATCCAGGAAAATCCGCCGAGGTTTTCCCGGAAAATTTTGTGTTTTCTTTCGAAAAAAATCGATTTTTTTAAATATTTTCAAAATTAACAAAGTAACGGCAACCAAATTTAATACGCGGGTTTATATCACTATGGGCAAGTTAGATACCAAAATTTAGCTCCGTAGGTTAAAGGACAAAAAAGTTACAGGCATTCAAAGAAAAATAAATTTGGGTTCTCCTCAAAACGTCAAAATCGCGATTTTAAACGTCAAAATTGGTGAGTACCTTCGTTTTGCAAGTGGCTTGGATATGTTCGTTATCCAGGAAAATCCGACGAGGTTTTCACGGAAAATTTTGTGTTTTCTTTCGAACAAAATTTATATCTCCAAAATTAACAAAGTAAGGGCAACCAAATTTTATACGCGGGTTTATATCATTATAGGCAACTTACCTACCAAAATTTAGCTCTGTAGGTCAAAAGACAAAAAAGTTATAGGCATTTAAACAAAAATAAATTGGGGTTTTTCACAAAACGTCAAAGTTGCGATTTAAACGTCAAAATTGGCAACATTTAGGAAAAGAACTTGTATCTAATACGGGCTATGGAAATAAAATCTCTCAAGAAGAATGTTTTACAAACCCTGAAGTCTTAGTTTCAACCGTCATTGTTCTTCATTTTAATCAAATGTTTCCAGAAAATTCATTTCAAATAGACCCTTTCTCTGACGCTTGTCACTAGTCTTAGCTATAGAGTTTATCGTTAATGGTATATAATTTTTGTAGAATTTTCGTTAAAAAAATCAATAAAGCTCAATATATCTGTTATTACACAAGATATGAAACAAATTTGTATATATTAATTATAGGGTGTCTTGAGCTACATCTTAAAAAATTATTTCTACAATCACAGGGTGGCCCATAAGTCGTTGGTGATACAAATTTTCTTTTTTTTTTTTTAAATTAAACACGCCTTATGTTATTGCATTTTTGCATTTTCCATCGAAATATAATGCATGTTTGTAAGAACAAAAATTCTGAACGCAGTAAGTGCGTTATGGTAGCGAATTTTGATCAAATGCTTAATATTTGAATAGTTCAATTTGCTATTAACCTATAATTTTTAATTAAACACGCCTTTTGTTATTGCATTTTCCATCGAAATATAATGCATGTTTGTAAGAACAAAAATTCTGGACGCAGTAAGTGCGTTATGGTAGCGAATTTTGATCAAATGCTTAATATTTGAATAGTTCAATTTGCTATTAACCTATAAGGTTGACCAAAAAACGAGTTTTTTCGGGAACACTTTGATGAAACATGGCACATTGTTTTTACTATATAGGTTATACTGGTAACCAAATTTGATGCCTGCTTTCTTAAAAAAACACACATTATTGCTATTAAAAAATAGTTTTATGAAAATTCACTACCATAACGCACTTGCTGCGTCCCGAGATTTTTTTACTCTTCAGTAGGCCATACCTGCGCTCCATCTGAATAAAATTTTCACCAAATCTTTTGAGCAATGAAAAGAAATCTGAAACAATTAATTCACTTCACATCTGCTCTCATATGAGCTTCACCCTGTCATGGCAGAACCATACTTTCTAATATTTTAAAATCATGAGCGGCGCCCTGTTATAACTGAACAATGCCTTAGGGTTGTCTCTTACATTTTTTGTAAATATCTTCGCAACTGGAACAACAGAATACAGAAACGTATCTCAATGTTATTTTAGTTCACGTAAGCAATATAGTAATTGAAAAACTCCGTATATTACATTTTGGTATTGGGACACAGAATAAATGTAAAAAACACCTTTTTATATTCATGCCTATGATTATAATACTATAATACACTTCGATCCCGTTTTTGTTTGATTTTCTCATTCGTTCAACGGCAGTTCAATATATCAGCCTGCGATTTCCTTATTTCTTATTCAAAGAAGAGGGATACCAACTTAATAAAAATAAATCCTCCTGCGAGGAATCCTTTGTGCGTAAAATAAGTTCGACACAAATCCAGATAAGTATAAAGAAATTACCTATAAATAACGTTCGGGCGGGAGGGAATCCTCCAAATCTCATATTGCCAATGTTATGGGGATTGAACATGGCCACCTCTGTCAAAATATCAACGAAGGAGAGGGGTATAAAAGTAGATTAAACGACGAATCGGCTGTAACGAGTGAAAGAGGAGAGAGTGGAAGATTCGTCTAGCCAGTTTAAATTGTACCGAATCCCCTTTGAATATTTCAATATTTGTCACGAACAAGGACAAGAATGGAAATCCCCTAAAACCTCTTAGGATTTGAGCCTGCACTTCCTTCCTTGCCCTTCTTGCTTGCAAACACCGTGACAAAGATGGATTCGGGGACATTTGTTGCGATAACAAGGCGAAGCCAACAAAGAAAGTTATTACTGGAAGCAGTAATAATGTTATTATGTAGAAATTACACTTTTCTCACAAATTTTATATTGTGAGACTCCCTCGCTAAAGTCGTAATAAGCAGATGGTGCAGATTTATGTAGTATCTTTTTCCTTCGTCTAAAATAGCATTTTTCACTAAAGCGAACAGAATAATCACAACTATGCTAGACTTTACCTTTTTATCTATTTTAATGGCGGTTAATTAAGAACATTCACTAATAGATAGGTCACGATGGTGTGACATTGAAAAAATCTCTTTAGGTGAGCGCGAACTAGACCCACCTAGAACCAACCTTTAGGATTGCTGGAATTTTATGTTTTGTATCTTTTGTATCTTTTGTATATTTTAAGGGGTGTCCAAATAAATTTGATCGACTAGGATATCTCTGTAACTATTTTTTTAGAGCTTCCGGATAACAATTTTAATTACAAATGTGGCACAGGAAAGTTATTTGAACAGCCTGTACAGTATAAATGTTAGACGCATTGTATAAACATATTGTATAAATTGAGCTGTGGTGATAAAGGTCTGTACAAAGTTTACAACTTTGTTAGTAAATGTTTATTTTTAAAAGCCTGAAATAAGTCGACTTTATTTATAAAGAGGCAGCTGTCGACATATTTTTTATTATACCCCAGTTTTCGTCTGTAACATCATAATATTTTTTCTTAAATAGCAGACCCCCCCCCCCTAATTACAAATAGAGTTTCCTCTTCTCCCTGGATACAGCGTTAAAAGTATATTGCTCACTGCACAAGATACAGATTAATTCAAAATGTAAATAATAAGCATTTATTACTAGCAAATAATTTTAAATTCAAAAATGTGGGGAAGGAAAGTAATTTACTTAAAAACTTCACGTTAGTTTATGAAATTTATACTTCCCAACCTACATCTAATTTAAAAAAAATCGAGTTTAAAATGAGAGTAATAAAAATTATGTTGATCCATAGGTTTGAGATGCAAAACCTGTACAGAAATATCAGTCTTGCTTCAACTTTAAGTAAGTTCACACATTAGCTAATCAATTGCTAAAGTGTTTAAAGCTATTTTTTTCTTAAATATTAGATACTGTAGAAAACGGCTCATTTAACTGAAGGGGAGAGAATTTACGTTTTATTTGTAGTTAGATAGTGATCTATTAAAATCTCACGCTAAATCTGGTGATTTATTTAACCAACAACATGCTGATAGCCCCCCTGTTTCCAGATGTACAGTAGATAGGCTAGTTTCTGAATTTGAGAAAGATCAGGCCTAGGGTTGAGCACACTGAGACGATCTCCAGCGAGATATGGGGAGTGTGCAGATTCGGGCCTTAGGAGTTAATTTCCTTTTCTAAGCCTCTTAAAAATGGCCCGAGCTTGTAATCTATATCATAACAATTAACGACATTTCTCGATAAGCGAGGAAATACACAACTGTCTATACAATCATAGAGATACACTACGGCAGAGAAGCAGTGAATCTTAGTTCTACTTTGCTACAATTCAGTATATCTATAGAACGATGTCCGCTTTTGTAGGTGGCACACATTTTTACTATTGGCGAGTTTAGTCGTACGTTGGTCCTATGAGAAGGGATATAAAAGAAGTCATGAAATCTGCAGGTAAGCCTCGACACTAGAAAGATAGAGTGTATTTGTGGACAATCGATATCATGATGAAGCAAGTTCCATGAAGAGGTTAAGATGGAGACTGTTCATCTGACTTGTGGGGATTCTATGCAGAATCGTTTCAACAAATGAGCCTGAGCCGTGCCCGCTGCTGGATAAACACAGTCAGTTTTGTATACCATCAGTTTTAAGAACTTACGCTGAACTGCTTTAACCGCAGTTGTGTCTACCTCATAGAGGGGACACCAAACAAGGAACGCATTTCCAGTTGATGTTGTACATACGCATTGTATAATATTGCGAGAGTGGCTGTGTTTTCAAAGGTGGTAGAGTTACGTACAAGAAAGCCCAGAGTCCTGGAAGCCTTTGAGACAATGGACTCTATGTGGTCTACGAAAGACAGCTTGTGGTCAAAAACAAAACCCAGGTCGGTACAATTTCAGCCCTCCGAAACACAACGCCGCCTACAGCGTAATTAAATTCAAAAGACGATGAACTTAGACTATATGTCATTACATCGCACTTCCGAATCTTGAAAGGGAGGCAATTCATGTAAGCCCATGAATGTATCCTGCTAATAACTTTAAAAAAATGCTCAACTGATTTAAACGAAACTTGGCATATATCTCCATTTTGTTAATATCGCAGACGAGTTCGTAAATCAGCTATACAAGAAACATTTCTCCCCCAAAAATATACAAAAATATTTTTGAATACACTATATTTTTGAAAACATTACAGTAACTGGAATGACTTTTCACATGTATGCACAATGGTGCAAATAAACGTCTGTTGTGAATTTTAAGTAATTGGGTTCACAAAATCTGGAGTTTATTCTAAATTAAAAATAAAAACTTAACGACAAGAATTAAAGCGGCATAAGTGGTTAAAGTGTAATGGCTGGCAAAGAGGGAGTAGTCTGTTGCCATGCGTAGATTGATACTTACTACAGACATAAATCATAATACAAGGAGAATCAGGAGCCTAGGTGGTCTAGGGGCAAGAACGTGTGACTCTGAACCGAAGGGTACTAGGTTCGATTTCTAGGATTTCCCTTTCATTTTTTCAGTACAAACTGTAATAAATTAACATCAACCCAGGTTCTGGTATTGTATTTGAGCTAGTTGAATGTCTGCACGTTCCGCCCTTCAGAGGGGGCGTAAAGCCGTCGGTTTCTTGTCCATGCGATGTTGGGTACGTTAAAGATCCCTATTCTTATACAAAAAGACTGGGGTTTGGCCAAATTTCCAGGATAGTGAAGTGTAACTGCTCCTTGACCTCGGTGATTGGCCATAGTCGCGGGAATAGGCCGACGTTAAATTTCTAAAAAGGAGAACCAAACAATACAAGTCACACGCGTAAAACATACTGCCCGAACTATCGATCGAGAAATCTCGGTCACTAAATCCAGAACAGCTATTAAATCGTTTTTCAACAAGTAAGGCGTTAGAATGGCAGATATGCAAGTTCGATGACGTTATGTATTTTATTCATAACTTGGTGTCATATTATAAGAATATCATAAGATGCAAAAGAATGAAAGAGATCAGCTCACGTCTCTATGTAAATCATTTTAAAGCAGTTTATTTTTCTTTTTGTCCTGAAACTTAAAAATAATGAGTTTTCTAAGATATAAACAGTCGAATATGTTTCTGCGACTGGCAAAATATCAAGGCACATTTCAATTGACTCTGTAATGATCGGTTACATTTACTTTTACTATATAATCTAAAATTTCCCAGAGCAGCAGGCTGCCGTTCTGTAAGTACCACGTAAACAAACAGTTTATCACCTAGCATCCATGGTTTAGTAGTAGAATGCTCGCTTGACACGCGGGCAGCCCAGGTTCGTTTTCCGCCCGATGCATGCAAGATTTTGTTTAGTTTCACTAACTTTAATATTTGCTAGAACCAATAGTGCCCAGATTTCATATGTCTGGACCAACATCAAATTTTCCTTTAAAACTTGCATATCCTTGTAATACTAATTAGTCAAATTTTTGACAATACAATATGAATCTCATTTACATTTTTTAGATTAATACCATCTTATATCATATCCTTGCGTTTTGATAAATATTCCATTTTCTACGCCATTCCTTTTTTCTAAATGTAAATGTAAATACATGGATACATGTGTAACTGGCATATCAGGCCTACATACCACACAGAAAGGTTTGGAAGTAGTATTTCTATGAGGCAGCTTATCAAAAGCTTTCGACGGCAGGTATTGTAACCAGGATATGAGAAGAGACAGCTTACTTCATTGTTATGTGTTTGTCAATGAAATTTCTGACGACCGGATTCTTGTGTATAGCAAAGAATAAGCTAACCTACATATTAGGGGTTTTGCAATTCATCACATCCAGAGGGTAAACTTATTCCACGTAATAAAACATATTTTTCTTCAACATTCGTACAAAAAATCGAAAAAATTATTTTGTTTGTAGAGAATTACTATAAAAAAAAAATCCAATTATACATGACCGAACGGGAAAGCGCGTGTGCTTTTTATGTATCATTATTCATGGATAATTAAAACATATTTTAAATAGATTTTCTTACAAACAAAACTATTTTTTGCTTTCTTTTTATTATGAATTTCGGAGAGGAGCATCTTTAAAAAAAGTTTAAAATTTGTTTCCTACTTATATATATATATATATATATATATATATATATATATATATATATATATATATATATATATATATATATATATATATATATATATAAAGTCGGGATCTCCTCATTAGTTAATTTTTTAAAGAAAATTCACTAAAATTGTTAGTTGATTGTACCCAGTCTCTATCTATAACATTTTGTGTTAACCAGAGCTGTCGTGATGACATACTACCTGGTTCCGCACCGAAATGGCGTCCCTGTCGTACATGTCACAATGTTCTACATTCTGACATTTTGCAATGAATATAACTTCCATTGTTTAGATTCTTATCCACTATTTATTTAAATAGCATAGTAGTACAGGTAACGTCATCTGTCTTTGTCCAACATTGTAAATATTGCTTGACATAATCTAAAGTCATGTCGATGATTATTTTAATCTTAATTTCGAATAACTTTATTTTTATTTGATTAAAAGACTTGAAAGTTGGTACACAGCCACTTCTGTCCATGCTCTTTTCAGTTGTAGATCTTCGTTTCAATCACTTAAAGAATTTGAGAGATATTGCGTTTTGAAAAATATTTTTAAATTTTTTGTTAAGAAAAATTGGGCGTTAAGATCTGATGAAAGAACTCATCCAAACCATTAACAAAATAAGGGTAATTCCCAAATTTTTTAGTTATTGGTTATTTACATATATATATATATATATATATATATATATATATATATATATATATATATATATATATATATATATATATATATATATATATATATATATATATATATATATATATATATATATATATATATATAAACTTTTTTAACTGACCATGGAACTGAGTTCCAGGAACCCTAATTCACCCTCATTTGAAAACATTTTCCGAAAGTCTCACCATCGATACTTCTCTATTAGTGAATTTTTTGAATGCAAATTCACCAATAAGAGTCTGGACGCAGCAAGTACGTTATTGAAGTTAATTTTCATAAAAATGTTTATAATAACAAATATCGGTCTTTAATGCAAGCAGGTATCAATTTGGTTACAGGTATAACCTATATAGTAAAAATAGTGTACCATATTTTATCCAAATAACTTATTGTTTAAAAAGGTACAAAAATTTTCCGAAAATAAACTTTAAATGTTTCCTAGAAAACTGGTTTCCTAACCAACGAAAATTAGGTTAATAGCAAATTGAGTTACATATTGAAATTTGAAGCATTTAATGAAAATTCGCTACCACAACGCACTTTTTTTTTCTTACAAATATGCATCATATTTTGATGAAGAATGCAAAAATGCAATAAGATAAGGATGTTTGGAAAACAAAATGTAGGTGTCACGAACGACTTATTATCACAGGGATTGTAAAAATAATGTTATAAGATGCAGCTGAAGACACCCTATAATTAGCGTATACAATTTTTTTTCGTACCGTGCATAGTAACAATTATAATAAGCTTTACCGTAGAAATGCGTCATCCTGTATATATGTAAACAGATAAAAACTGTAACTAAACCGAGATATGGATTCTAGGGTGCCTAGTTGCACTCATTTGAAGAAATCTTTTTAAAATTAAAAGCCGCGATCTCCTCATTAATGAATTTTTTCGACCAAAATTAGCTAAAAAATTTTATAAACCATAAACCTAACTAAAACTACTGCCATAAATCAGAGAAAGGGTCTATTTGAAAATAATTTTCTGGAAATATTTTAATAAAATGGAGGACAATGACGGTTGAAGTTGAAACTTAAGGGTTTGTAGAACACTCGTCTTGCGACATTCTCTTTACGTAAGCCATATTCATTGCAGGTGCTTTGCCTAAATGTTGCCAATTTTGACGTTTCGAATCGCTACTTTGACTTGAGGAAAACCTTTTTTTTTTCTTTAAATCCCTACAACTTTTTTATGTTTTAACTTATGGATGTAAATTTTGGTACGTGGTTTGCCTTTTAGAATACAAAACCGCGCACC